>CM052278.1:8063821-8076776 GCA_028455795.1 Lasioglossum marginatum | reverse complement strand
ACAAACTGAACATGAGCGAGGGGATTAAGCTGCTAGCCTCACTAGCTCGACTAACTCCACTAGCTCTACTAAATCTACTAGCTTAACTAATAACTGCGCAAAACTGGTAGCTATTTTCTATAGCGTGAAGATCGCAAGTTGCCGAGGACATACAAACTGAACATGGGTTAGGGTATTAGGCTGCTAGCTTCACTAGCTCTACTAAATCTGCTACCTTAATTAGCATCAACTAGATGAGGCTTCGTAGAGAAGGTAGCAGCCCAGTCGCAGTGGCAGTATAAACGTATTATTGTAAACAATCTAATATACTATTTTATAAACTAAATGATTAGACTCCCTAAAAAAATTACATAGAGCTAGCAGAGTCTACTTCCCTCATCCCCTTGAATTGTAATCTAAAATTGAAATTTTGTCTCCCAGTCCCTTATTTCTGAAATCCCCGACTGAATCCTCTTTTCACAAGTCTTAGATACAGTATATGAAGTGTTTATCGGTTAGGGGTTGGTTTGATTGGTTCCGCTCCTATTGTTTCTACCCAATGGGGTGGATACAATGAAGAATTTGAACAATAGGCTGACGGATTGTTTAGGGAGAAGAACAGCTGGTTGACTGAACCTTTATATTCTGTTTTCTAATGATTTAGTTTCGTGATCATTTTTCTGACACTAATTTATTATCTTTGCTTTCTGTTGCCTATTTTCGAGATTCGAGTAGGTGTTGCTGTTATTGATCTAATTGTAACTGGTAGTAAGAATTATTGCGTAGTACAATTAATCTAGTATGTACATATTAGTTTACATATCCAGAATGTGATGACACACTTAATCGCGAATCAGGGAATTATCTTATTGGAATTTTTTACGAATCAAGGAATTATCCTGTCGATTGGAAATTTCTTACGTCTCTTTCTGAACTTTGATCTTTCAAGATAATGCGTCCGAAGTATGCATTACAACTTAATTTATGATCATCTCCTCTTTTTTATAGAACAGCCTCTATGCGTCGTAAAACTTCAGCGATTTCTGTTTAAAGAAACCTGTGAACACCAACGTTGACCGAAACTGCCATGCTACATTACTAAAAAAATATTTGTCCTCGTTTGGAGGTATATGTGTGCCAGAAAGTACGGCATGAAAAGAAGACATTCGTTGAATAAAAAGAAGATTCGTATGTTACGTGAATAATAAACTGACACGCGGCGATGTTTTATCTCTCACCGGTTTCAACGAATCTGATAAAAGTGGCGATACAAAGCGATTCATTTAGTGCTGGAAGGAATATTACATCATCTTTCGTCAGGATTATACTTAGCGAGTTTAATTGCATTGAAGGTCGTAAACCCCAATACAGATTTATCTACATTCTCGACTTCGAGGATCCGCGATAACTTCTGTCTTATGAATTATACAGAACGCTTCATTATTACAGATACAACCAGTAATGAGGCTGATTGCGGGTAATCACTTATTGTTACAATTAACTCAACAATTGAAATCACCGAATCATCACGCGAGTAGTTCATACAGTTGAACGATTCAATATCGCTCTGCGAACAAGTTCTTTCCGTTACATTTCTGTCGGAATTGACAGTTGAGAGATGAATCTTTACACTATTATGACGTGCACAAAATTAGTGCGATAAATTAACTTATGGGCTCCTTATTTTATTTTTATCACATAATTCGAATTTCACAAAATAACTCACAAATATGGGGATATGAATAAATTGTTATTCTTTGTTCAGAGTTTCGGCAGGTCCCCGTAAACAAATTTTTTTAAAAAGAGGTTTTCGAAAAGCCTCGCGGAGCTCAATTTGTGTCAGCGCGATGCACACTGCATATTAATATGCTTGAACCCCTTCCCGAGGGATTCGAAGGGATTCCATTCCCACGGGAGCCGATAAATTTCACTCTCATTTGCATTCGTAATTCCGAGGAAACGGAAAAGATAATTCCGATTCGGTTCAGGAATCCCCGAACCATAAACAAGCGAAAAAACAGTCGAAATTTATGCGACGATCACCGACGCTATAGGAAGAGATGATCGATGTCTCATTGGTATTCTTTAATTATGTAGGCATGATCGAAAAAATTTGTTCCTCTCACACTCAATAAAAAAAACAATACAGGTATTTCTGAATAGTTTCTGCACGAAGACGTTTCGAAAATTCAATAATTTTTCTGTATGAAAAACTTGAATATATTTTTTAAATTTCAATCTCGATGTTGGTAATGGAACCGTAAAAAGATGTACTACATAGGGACAGTAAAAATAACGAAATAAATTATCTCGTGCACATAAGTGAATAAGAAAAACGAGTGAATCTAGGCAGTACATACAGTGACTCCCACTAATATTCGGACACTTTTAAAAACAACATTTTTAATATTGGACCATACGATCTGAAATTTTTTGGGAAGTTAGAACAACTGGTTTGCTACACAACGTGACTAAAATTTTTGAAAAAAATTGCAAGTTGTTGGAGTTGCAGAGAAAATACTAAAAGTTGCATTTTACAACTTTTTTATGTGGGCCTATATTGAAAATTTAAAAAATACGTTCTGTAGATCTGTGTCAATTATATGCACTGTGAAAGTTTCATCGAAATCGCTTGATGCAGGAAAAAACGACAGGCATTGAAAGATGTAAGAATCCTTAGATTTATACAGTTATAGGCCGAAAATCGTGAAAATTTGCAATTTTTACCATCTTTAAACATTTGTAGCTCATGGCAACGTCAATTTCGACAAAATTTTCAGAATATGTTTAATTGACACAGATCTACAAAACGTATTTTTTAAATTTTCAATATAGGCTCACATAAAAAAGTTGTAAAATTCAACTTTTAGTATTTTTTCTACAATTCCGATCAATTGCAATTTTTGGAAACATTTTTTTTCACATCCTGTAGCAAACTAACTAGCTTCCCAAAAAATGTTCAAATCGTATAGTAGAATATTAAAAAAGTTATCTTTTTAAGAGTGTCTGAATATTAGTGGGAGTCACTGTATTTTAATTGAATTCTTCACACACATTTTTTGGAACTATTGTTTGTTCAAATAACTTTGATAAAAATGCCAATATCTTTGATATTCTCTTTTTGGTTTCTTGTAGTACCAGTATTTTTTTCCAAGATGTTAGGAACGACAGAATTTGTGTTATACAAATTTTCCTCTGTCCGCAACAATTTATTGTATATAATATTAAGAAGTTGAACTTTATTTAATCTTATAATTAAGAGGGTGGTTTCATCTCTTGAATCACTACAATTCGAAGAAAACTCCTTCCTATCAGTTTGGAAGATCGGACAAGAAAAAGTTATTCGTAAGAAGAACAAGGATTGTTTCAGAGTTGTGAATGGCGGCTCGAGATCTATTGGCTCGAGGTGGAAAGTGCGAGCGTTACAATTTAGAGAACGGCCTGTCATTACGGGCGTAGTCGGCATCGACGTCGAACCGCGCGGCAAGAAATTCAATTTCCACGAGACGCGACCGACTGGAGCAGTGCCACAGCTGATTACACACCGAGGAATGACCAAGGCATCACTTTACTTATCAAGCCCTACAGTCCCGAGACCGAGCAACCCCGTAAATAACGTGTCGGAATTTAAAAATCGATTAACCATCGCTTAGTCGAGATATAATGACACGAACGTTTTTCCAACGGAGGCCACCGATTTCCTTCAGCATTGCAAATTCGAGTGTTCGAAAAAGTAGATCGATCTCGATGCGCCAGCAGCAATCTGCGCTCGAAACATACTTTCGATCTTTTTCGTTTTTCTGGCGAGAACGTAATCGCTTTTGTTCAAGGTCGATTGAAGGCGAAGGTGCTCGCGGTCGATGGCGGTTCGACCGGAGTTATGTGGATCGGTTGGTTCGATGTTTTTGTCGAAGGAGAAACGATATAATCGCGGTGGTTATTTATTGATTTACTATGGTGGAATGCTTTTGTCTGGAAGCTGTAGTTGGTCGTTGACTCGAGGGAAACTTGTTTATCCACGAGCAGATTATACCGAGTGAACGAATGATCGATGGTGCTGAATTAATTTAGAAATTGTTCTGACAGAAACTATTATTCAAAATTATGGCTTACGAAGAATGCTGGAGATTCTTAAAGAAAGTTCCAACTTTCATAGTGTATTACGTAGATTATGCTGTTTAGAAAGCTTTCGCGATTTTTCTGATAGAAATTCTCCCGTGCAATGGCGCGTGCACACTTTCCACGCGTCGCGTCAAAGAAAAAGAAAACGGGCTTCGGCGATCCACGCGCTCGCTCAATGTCTTTGTCACCGATTCCAAGGTGGATTATAATCGGCATGGTTCTCTCGGGAGCCTGAGCTCATTCCCATGAAAAAGGAGGGTACACGAACAAAATGGCGTCACTTAAAAGAAAGAAGCGCGTTGTCGTGCGATCCCTCGTGAGAAACCGATTTGAATAAAAATTTCTCCGTTACGAATTCCGGAAAATAAAAATGAAATTGAATCTCTCGACGTTCGACGACTTAGCAAAGTAACGTTCCCCAACAGGTCTCGCAGAGTTTAATCGAAGTGGACGTAAGACGCTTCGACCACCTTGCCTTAATCCTTAAAGCCTCCAGGTGCATACACGCACCATATTCGCATTCAAGACTCCAGGTGCACACGTGTACCGTGAATTTCTTATGTTATTTTATACCGGGACTGTTTTGCATACTACCCGAGTAGTTTTTAAATAAGCCGCGTCATTTCTGCACTCTACCACTAGGTTATCCCCATAAAGCCATGAAACACTGCCTCGATACCTAAGCAATTTAAAAATAAGTCGAGTAGTTCGCGCAATCTAGTAGACCGTTATCCATCCACATTTTAAAACACTACAAAAAGATACCAAAAACACAGAAACAGTATTTCTCACAGATCAACGCTCCAAACAAGGCGGGCAACATACTTCCTGCCGCTGGTCGACAAGCGCGACCTTGAACCCTGAATCGCACCAACCCCGAATTACCAAGCATTCGAAAGAGAGACCAAGGTCGTCGAAGGATTCACAAATCCGAGACGATCCTCGAGTGAAGAATCACCAGCCGCTCGGATTCACCGACTCACTGCACCTCGAACAAAAGGAGGCAACCAACGCCTCTGGGAGCGGATAGGCACTGCGTCATCGCGGTGAACTTTCATCGCGCAAAGAAAGAAAGAAGAGGCGGATCCGCGGGCCGGTCGCAGACAGATCGCTCGGAAGAAAAACCCGCGGGCGATGGAGAAACGAGATCAACGTGGAACTCACTCTGAGGAGGCGGCGGCGGCTGTAGCGGCCGCGACATCGTAACCCGAATGCAGGGAGCTGCACTCTGCGGCGCGGTTGCATTCCGGCTCTACGAGCCCGCCTCGCTCGTGCTCGAAGGCCGCGGCTGCGGCATCGTGGGCGCCGTTCAGGAACTCGACGCACTTCTCGGTGGGACTGGCCCGGGCGGTAGCTAACGCAGGACATCCGATAACGTCGTCGACCACGTGCTCGTCCTCGCGGCTCCTAAGGAACGCGTCTAAATAGTGTTCATCGGCGGCGGGCAGTTCGTAGACAGTGCCCGGAGTCCAATTAGTATGAATATCCCTGCGAGCGGAGGTGTCCTCCTCTATGGGCTTGCCCTGGTCGTTCTTTCTAGCGTAGAGCTTGCGCAGGTAGGCTTCCTGATGGCTCCTGGTGGCCCAGCAGCCGCCCTGCCACCATCTCTTCGACCCCAGCAGCGACGTCTTCCGTCTCCTCGCGAGGCTCGACATCCTTTCAGCGATTCGGCCCTGTCATTCGCGGGGTCCGGCTCTTCAACGGTGTCTGAGTGTCTCCGCGCCTCGGCCGCGACTTTCACGGCGCATCAGCGCTGATCATCCGGCCGGTTCACGGTGGTGTATACCTTATCTTTTTGTCCCGGCGATATCGGCGCTCTTTATCCGGCGATCGCTGTCCGTCGTTCCTCTTTGCGCGCGCGTTCGTCTCTCGCGTTTAATCCCGGCGCATTAAGCCTCGGCGGGGCCCGATCCGGCGATCGCCAGCCGATCGTCGTTGCGTCCTTCGGCTCGATCGCCGCGTAGCGATAAGATCGTGGTCCACCCGGTCCCCGGAGCCCGTCGCGTCGATCTCTCGATCGTTCCGGGGCTCGTCACGCTCGCGGCTGGCCGGCTGCTCGTGGAGGAAGTCGTCATCGCGGCCGATCGATAAAGAAGAGATCTGGATGTCGGTGGTGCTGCTCGTCCGTTAGGCGGCGGCGGCGGACAGGGGGGACCTGGCTCGCGCGAGCTGGGCCCGATTGACGATTGCGCGCCGCATCTCCGCCGATCGGCACGCGCTCGCGAAACACACGCTCGAGAGGACAGGACGCGGTGAGGACGAGAACAAGGGATGTGGAGGGGCGGAGAGAACAGAGGGAAAGAGAGAGAGAGAGGAAGACGAGAAAGAGAGAGAGAGAGAGAGAGAACGGAACAGGCGAGAACCAGAGGAGAAAGAGGATCGAAGGGGTAGCCGAAGGGGGACGGGCGAGAAAGAGACACAACAGGGATCCAGGAGAGAGAAAGCCGGTGAGGGACGAAGATGAGGAGGAGAAGCCAATCTGTACGTATAACCGGTAGTACAGTCGGAGATTAACGTTTTAATACGCGGCGCGTACGCCGGAGCACAAAGGGGGACCGAAGCCGATAACGTTCCACCGGTCGATCGATACTCCCGATCACTCGGGGCCTCCCACTCGCGAGAAACACCGAACTAGACACACGATGAGAGATCCGTAGATCCTACGACGCGGATCGCGATGCCACCGAACCGGAATACGCCTATATCCGCTCGACGGACGAATCCGCTTCACGTCGGCCCGTTGACACGCGACGTCCGCTCGTCACTCGGCTCCGGAAAGCAGCGCGCGGTTACGTTCGAGGGCCATCATCTTGCCGGAGCACTGTTCCATCCGCTGTCAATGCTGACGAGAGAAGCGATACCGCTTCGAGGCTCGCTGATCTCGGGATCGGCGGACCGGAACCGAGATGACCACGAAGGAGAGGACGACTATCCGCTTGTCGCCTCGCCAGGTGGACCGTTTCTTCCGAGGACGATGTGCGAGAAACTGTTCGAACGCGCGCGATTCGAAGGGGTTTCGGTCGAAATATAAGGGCCCGACGATCGATCACGGACCGTTGTGGGCACCGGTGATTTGACGGCGCGGAAGGACGGTCCCGCGAGCGATTCAGCCGCGACGAAAAGCTTCTAGAAGCGGTATCCCGGGCTTCCCACTCGGACGTGCTGAGGCCGAGCGGACACTGAGCGTACTCCGGGGCTCAGGGCGGCCGGAGAAGAGCGGGGTACGAGCGGACCCCGCTCTAGGGTAGGGGGACCAGGGGTCCGTTCTAGGGTAGGGGGATCAGGGGCCCGTTCTCTCTCGTAACGCCGCGGACGTCCGTGCGTGTAACTTCCACGCCGCCAATGCCGGCTCGCCTGCCCCCACCAATCCATACCCTTCCTCCCCTCGCTCGCTCGCTCACCCTCTCGTTCCTTTTCTCTCTTTTACTCTGTCTCTCTCTCTCTCTCACTCTCTCCCGATATATTTATATTCGTTTCTAATACGTGTGGCGTGTCGGGCCCCGACGCCTCGCCGAGAGATCCCCGTTCGAAGTACGCGCGCACTCCACTCGCAGTACTTCGATGTATGCGTGCGTCAGGACGAATAGCTTCCCCGTCTCCCCTCGGGACTCCCCCTCCTTCCCTTCCTGGTCACCCTGAAGGCATTCTGACCAGGATGGACCGTCCACGGGATCCGACCATCGCTCGCGGTATCCGATCGCCACCGGGGGACAGTTTGCACGCGAGACACCATCGCTTTTGGGGATGCTCTCCGAGCGGCTTCTTCGTCAGCTGGGGCATCACGCAGATTTTTATGGTTGGTTTCTTCGGGGTTTTTTTCGCGACATGTTCGGACTCGTTTGCGTCCGATATTCGCTTTTGGGGTTTCGTTTGAAATCTGCACACACGGTATGTTTTGATTAGACTGCCTCGATCTCGTTCTTTCTTTTGCGGCGAGCTCCTACCGGACGTGGATATTGCTTGAATAAATCATTTGGGAAATGATGAATAATATTCATGGTTTGGCTCAATTGAAGAAGCAAATGGTTTTATTCAGCATAATATGCGTGATACAGTTGGGCATATGTGAGTACGTTGGTGCAATTTGATTTCATTTTTTAAAATTGCATATTCCGTGCGTTCAACTTTTTATATGTTTTTGGTATCTCGTTATAATCCCTGTTGAGTGTTTAATATCTATTAAATACACACTGGAGAAAATTATATTGTAAATTCGCAATGTATAAACATTTTCTTCAAGGGAAGAAGATTTCATTTAATTTCGTCGACGGCCTGGAAATAAGACTGCTAGTAAAAATTATATTGTAAAATTATACTATAAAAATTCTGGAGTATTCATATTAAAATCACACTTATCGTTAAATATTTAATACGGAAAGTTATTCAAGATATCATTTAAAGATTAACAAGAAAGAGGATTTCCCCATGAAAATTGCTCCTTGAATCGCATATAATATACGCATTGAAGTTATTCCAATCAGCTTCTCATCATTTTTTCCTTTTCTTATAATTCAGCGATATTCTGCTGGTATATCATTACGATACCTGTTATACTTTCCATCGAGGAAGTAAGACGAACACTCGGACCATGCTCATTTAACGGGCACGGTATTAAATCATCTACGGAGAACGAAAGCCAGCGGTCACAAAAGAAAGAATCTTCGAAAACGAATTCCCGTACCACTAATTTGAAAGCACTCGAGCCAGACTGCAATTTTTAATGGCAGTCGACCAGAGTGGATCGCCTCGAATATGTTGTAGTTCACCGAGCGGTTAGAACTAGGAAATTCTTATGTAACCAGACTGGAACTAGTCTTTTTCCGGCGGATTCTAGGATCGGATAATGATACAGGCTTTCCCATCGACCGCCGTGGTTCAATCGCTTAATCATCGTCCAGCATCTTCTCAGATTCCGACGTGTTCCGTTTCAATCAATGCTGAAGGAACACGGCTGAGTAGCATTTCAAGGAGAAACATTGTAGACTCCAATAATCACTATGGCAGAGAGCACGATTAAATTGACGTTGGACGTATCCGAGAGATCAAAGTGCTCCATTTTAGAATCCTGCTTTCGCAATTATTGCAGACATTTGCTGGAACTGCTGCTGCAGGAATTTATTTTATAAACCGATCCGTTTATACGTTGAATCAATTGCAGTCTCGATAAATGCATGTTTATAATAATAAAATTACACGTCTCTGTTTTTATATCAACTTCTCAATTACGTTTATCGAACACGGTGCGAACAAACTTTGCGCTTAGAAATATCCACCTAAACTTGATTTTAAAAAGTTCTGTTCAAGAATAGATTTTACACCAAATTGTTCTTTGTACTGGGTTTTCGTTTAATTACATGTAAAAGAAATTTTTATTTCATTTAACAAAACGTGATGAGTAGACAGTGCATCTTTATGCAAAATAGAAACTTTCTACCTAAATTGCAACAAACTGGAGGGAAATAGAAAATTTTCTTTCTTAATGTGTTCAATAGGTCGAAAATAATATAATAGCATTTTTAAATTCTTCTAACGTTTCTATACTGTTTTAAATTACACCAACCCATTTTTGTCACAAATGCATAAAATCCGCTGTCTAGTGTTGAGAATAATGATTCACATTGAATATTATTTATTGTATAGTGTCCATTCTTCTGAGCAACCAAACAGTTTTTCCACTTGGGAAATTGTTCTCTCATTCGAGAAAGGATTCTCTCATTCGATTTTTCTAGTTAATAATAGGAGTGTACCGATCGCTATCGCTTAATGCTACAGTAATCTCGAACCCTATTACTCTTATCACGAGAAATATCTGGCAGATTGGCCAGCGAGAGAAAGAAAACGGATTAAGATGTATTGTAATAAATAAATTATTTCACCGCACCATATTATTTTCCATATCGGTCGAATTAGAGATTAATTGCAGATGCTGCAGACAGGAATGCGAACAAAGATGTGTTTTATTTTTGCGCGAAGGGGTTTAAGAACAGACTACGCTATTTACTATTTAAATTATGCATTTTATCTGGCCGCTGCCCCGGAGGTAGGAATGAGAGATCTTCCCCCCACCCTTCGGCACACTGAACAAGCAAATTTCATCCCGGTTGCTCGAGATACATATTTCTCCGGGGCCTGGCATGCCTTTGATAGCCAATTTTTTACCGACTGATTGCAGTTCGTAATGGACAGAGCGATTCTTGTATTTATTGCTAACCAATTAAACGGATATCTTGCCCCTCTTCGCCGGGCCCTTTATTTATGGATGGTGTGCTGCGGCACGATATTTACCTGTATAGTGCCAAAAGAGATGCATAAATATGGACCCGTACTTAGAACTCACTATTAATTAAGGGAGCGAGACCACGGTGATAATTTGCTTTATTGAATAGCATTCGATTAATGCACCGGGCGTTTGTTAAATTTCGATCAGGAGTCATGATCGAACAGTTCAATTTCATACGGAACCATTGAACTACCGAGCCAGTCAGAACGACGGATTTCAGATTTTTTTATTTTACAATTCGTGAAATTATAAAAATATTTTCTTGAGAAACTTTTTAGTAGGATTCTTCAAATTTGAGTCGCCAGATCATTGATTCGAATCAAATTACCCCCTCTTTGCCAGTACCGGATTAGTCACGTGACTAATCGTAGAAGGGTTCGACTCTGCTTCTGTGAAATCTGAATAAATTAAATCCTGTTATTATTATAAAGAAATATACATCTACTTAGAGCTCGGTGGTGCTAGTGTTAAACAATAAAAGAGTACAAATTTTAGGAAATATGTTTCAAGCAATTTAAGGGCCTAATTAAAAGAATTGCTGATCGAATGCCTCGATAAAGAGTTTCGCTTAAAAAGATAAAAGAATTGTGCTTTTTTTTAAACAAGACTTTTAATCTTGTTGGTAATTCAGGAAGCGTGTAAGCTGTTTTACACCGACGCGTTCTGGTCGAGATCCACGGGACCACCTGGTATGTGAGGATCGAAGATCCAGCGAAATCTCCGAGAAGCCACAAGACCTTGGCTTCGGTTTCAATTTCGATGAACTTCGTGGGTTAAGCTTCGGCTAATAACCATTAATGGTACGTAACATTTAACCACAGACAGGAGTTTCTAAGTATACTTCGGGTATTTATGCCATTCTTGCGAACTCTGCCCTTTCGCGTTACAAATCATCGATACGGGAATTACGTCTGACTACCTAGAGTGGTTACAAGATACATGTGCAGCTACTTTACGAAGTGTTACCGTCACGTTGTGAATGTTAATAGCAAGTCTCTTTCTCGAGATTAATTTAGAAACGCACAGAAGTACGAGCCTTTAAATTATAATTAAAAGTCCTCTGCCGTTAAGTGTTTATCGAGTGTTTATTAATTCGTGAAATATGTAGTTGTAATTCAGAGGGATCTTAGATTCTCTGAACACGTCCCAGCAATTCCGTTAACGACATTGAACTGCTGTTACTTGTGTGGTGTTTTGAAAACACAATTCTAATCTGATTGTTAATCTAATCTTATTACTTGTTATAGTTCTCATATCTGCCTTAACCCTTTCGGTCACGAATTATTTATTCCCGGGAAAAAATCATGGCTTTGCTAAGCAGTTCTTTGAATTAAATTATGATTTCTTTTTATGTTCTTATATGAGGACGCCATGACCGAAAGGGTTAAAATATTTTTCTAAAATACAAAACGAAAGGATAAATAAATCGAAACTCAGAAAAAATAAAGATTTCGAGATGCCTCGGTGGCTACAGAATTGTTTTCTCGGAATAATTTACGCGTCCAATTTTTGAGCGTATTACGTTCGGCTTATGCAACAATTATTTAATTATTTCTCTACCTGGCACACCTTCCCGGAACAAATCAATTTCACCACAATTCGATGCCTCGGACGAAACCGCAACCGCTTCAAATTTCGTTACCACTTATACTTCGGTGCAATCCCCACTCCGAGGACCGATCTGGATGGGATTTTTTGTTGCGACGATCGAGGAATCGCATAGTGGTCGGAAAGCGCTAACACATGGCCAAAATTATTCGATACTCAGGTAATAGCACTATAGAAAAACCACGGTGAAAAGGTCATATCATGTATACCTGCAAAATGATGGGGATACGAATATCGCGTTCATTCGTCACGCAGTTTTCGCGCAGTGAACTACGGTGTCAAATAGCGAGTGTGAAGTATTTTAAGTGAATGTTAACCTCTTGCCGTATTTTGACGAGCCAGATTCGTGATGGAGGTTTTTAACAAAGTCTAACAAATATGAATGTTACGCGTTTCATTTTAGATGAAATAAAATTTGATTCGTTTGTAATCAATATTTAAGCATTCAATGTAGCCATACAAAAAATATACATTTTCTTTTCCCTTCTACGACATTTTTGTGCGTAAAGACGTTTTAATCACTGTAACTGTAAAGAAAATGGTACGGCAAGGGGTTAAGTGTATTTTTTTTCTGTGTACGATGGATGCTGCTCATAAATGTAAGTACTATGCATGATAATAATATCGGATTTATATTAATTAATGTTTATAATGTATGAAGATATAGTTTGTTGCACAGATTTTAAAGATGTATATATCAAAAGTTGTATATTCCCCAATATTCTTGTTCAGACTTGTAGTAGATATTTTTTTTTAAATTATTTTCACCATTCCGACCAGTTGCAATGTTCTCAAAATTTGTTTTCACGTCATGCAGTAAATTAATTATTTTAACTTCTCAAAAAATCTTATATTAAAAAGGTTATCGTATTTATAATGTATGAAGATAAAGTTTGATGCACGGATTTTAAAGATGTATACCAAAAGTTGTATATTCCTCAATATCCTTGTTCAGACTTGTAGTAG
>CM052278.1:8014127-8058403 GCA_028455795.1 Lasioglossum marginatum | reverse complement strand
CAAATGTGTAAATGGCTCGAAATTGAATTTTGGCCCCAGTAGATTTCCAATCGAGCACATATCGAGTCCCGTCGCGATCTCCGAACAACCTGTTCCTCGAACGTGATTCGCTTGCGAAGTAACAGCACGAGACTCCTCGGTTCTAATCCGTGAAGGTCCGCTGATTCTCGAACACCTTCGCTTACCGACTAAATCTTTATTAATGACGCCCGCGGCGACGTAAATACATTCTCGAGCCCGGAGACCCGTGGAACTCCATTTTCGACGACCGGGTAATCCCCGCGAGCGGGACACTCGCTTTCAAACGATTTAATTCCGTGGATTCCTTCCTAGCCGTGCCGGCAACTCGTGCCTCCGCGCTGAGAAATACATCTCCCCTGACACTGTGATGAAAATCCCGTTTGGAAGACTTTGGGTCTTCATTACATCATCGACTGACTGCACAATTACAATGTTTATCTCGGCTCTGGAAACTCTGCACACGAAAATTTTAACTCTTTCGACTATTTTACCAATTATGCAGAGCACGGTGAATTAATAATGTGAATTGCTGTAACTATTTTAGTCAATATCGTAGAATCGACAAAAATATCCTCCTTAATTTTAGACAATAACAAAAATGCTCGAGGTTGTTTAGTAGGCGAATTGTCGCCGGGCAGAATCAAGTTTGATGTGACTTGATCACCCCAAGGATAGCCGTTCTATCCTTGAAAAAGGACCGGAGTGAATGGGTGCCAAAGGATTCCTTCGGTTGAAGGATAGAACTCCACTTTATTTGAACGCTCGCGTCGCGATCCGTGATTTGGTATAGGAGTCGCCGTGAAAATGCACGTGCAAGCGATTCCGATAAAGAATGACGACGATAAACGTTTAAACGAACCGTTGGTAGAACAAGAGCGTGAGTTGATACAGGAGTCGGCGTGAAAATGCACGCGCTAGCGATACCGATCACAATTAACGGCGAGACAATCTTTTAGACGGACCGTTGCACTATGGGGTACTTGGCCGATCTAGCTGGCCAAAATGATTTTTTTTGCTTAACGCGTTTAAAATGTACCTACTAACTTATTTATAGTATTTTATCTTAAAAAAAATAATTATAAACAAATAAAAATTAACAATTTTATTGAAAATATTATTTTTGACTAATTTAACAATACGCGCGAATTACTATAATATAAACAATAAAAATAACAACAAATATAATATAATATAATATATGATAATAACTAATACAACTTAAATTAATGCAACACCTCATAGTGTTTTGAAGAAATTTTCGCTGTATTATAAAGATCGCAGTTTCGAATGATTAATTTTGCAGTCACGTTTTCCGTGTCTATGAGGGCTACCCATGGTTTACTAAGGGAAACTCCGTATTTCTTTCGTTTTTATTTTTTTTTTTTGTATTTCGTTTTTCTTTTCTCCATATTGCCTCCGTGTACATATTTTAACATTAGATGTCCCTACAATAATAAATAAAGATGTTAAATCAGGTAAAACATAACTTTGAAAATATCATTCACGTCTACAAAATCTTAATTTAGCGATAACTTGTGCATCTGCAAACTTCTGCAACTTTTTTTTAGACGAAAATAAAGCTGAAATCTTCTACTTTATAGTGGTTAAACAAACATTACCGGGACGGACCCGAAAGTACAACTAATTCCTTCCGATTGTGAACTTCGAGATTAAAACTGCCTTCAAATTGACTTTTTTCAGTAACCGTTATTTTAAATATTTAAATGCACATCTGATTAAAATTTTGTGAAATACACACACATACCTGCTACAACTCTGTCCATCATCGGTTTTCTTAAAATAGCTTTCGTGACAAAAATTATTTCACTTCAAACGTTGCTAATACGGACGACACGGCGAAAGGCACAAGCACTGTACTAAATGACTAAACTTCAAGTGATTACACCTCCGTACGGAAATGCCAAATCGGGAAAAAACCGACGGTTTATTGACCCCCCACTATTCAACTTTTTCAGATAACAATTCATTTTTACCTGGGATGAGTTTGACAAAATCGACTTTTGGCCAGCTAGATCGGCCAAGTACCCCATAGTGCGTTGGTCGAGAGACGTGACAACGTGACGGCGATCGAGCTGATTTCCGAAGTTTGTGTTAGACTGCCTATGAGAAAGACTAGATCGTACTTGTACAACTGTTAACCGCGAAAGAGAACAACCGTCAAGTGTAGCGTAATGAGAGTCAACAGAACTGGATGTTAAGAGAGAGACGAAGGCACCGCAGGTGTCTTAAATAACAAGGACCGACGAATGTGGAGCTCCGTCATTGGAACTCACGAATCGCATGATCCTCGTTTTCGTAAATATGAAGGATTCCAGCGGTGGAACTCGGCCAATTAGAGCGATCCGTGTTGCTAACCGGCGTCGAACAGCGGCGATCCGCGATCCATCCGCGTGTTGACATACGCGGCAAAAACGGGTGACAATGCGAGCGCCGGTATAGCTAACCGAGACCGAATTCCACTGCTTGAATCCTGAACAGAGGTAAATGGATTATTACAACTGAACAGAGATGAGGAGACCCTTCGTTAATTTTTACGTTTACCTTATCTGAAATAATTTTATATTAACACATTTCCTACAGGAAGTCTATTCATACGATTTTCAATAATTATGTTGTTTAAAAAGAATACTTTCACATCATAATCCCACACGAAATTATAAGATGACGTTACTGGGGCTGACGTGGTAAAAGATCCATTAAAAATCTAGCCATTTTTCGACTTTAAGAATCTTTTGTGCTTCAACCGCGAATGTTATATAAATGTTTCTCGCATAGAACGATACTGTAGACTCCAAATATATCAGTATATTTACTGCATTAGATTTTTCCTCGGGACGTTCAAAATAAATTGACTGGTACAAAGGTGTCCAAGAAAATATATTCGCGTTGCATTGCTCGCTTATCGCATATTTCGGCGTTCATAATGTTATGAACGTTATAATATATAATGTGACAAATAAAAATTTCCTTCTTCTTTTAATTATCCTATTAACGCGAAACTTATACACTGGTGGCCTTAAATCTTTTTAATAGCTCCACTGTTTCAAATTGTACGTACCCATTTTCGTCATAAATGCATACAATCCGCAGTCTAGTTATCAAAATACATACCGACATATTCGGGAGAATCACGCTGCGCAAGGAGCGTTCATATATCTTCCCCGATCACATCGCAAAAAATAAAATTCTTCTATCCATTGATTCGCGACGCAATCTCGGAGAAAAGTAAAAGATAGTATGCTTATCTTATCTAATTGCAGAGAGAAAAGTCGAGTAGCCGTCATAGTTCTCGCCGGGGAACAGCTCCGCGACACGCGATGATCGATAAAGGTGCTACTTAACGTAGCATGTAATGAAATCGTGCAACGATGAAGGCTGGCCGGAGCGAGGTAAACGCTACCGGCGTACGCGTTAATCCATAGCGTATGTTCGACTGGTTTCGGTGTCAGCAGTTCGATCATCGTCCCGGTCGTTTGCGAAACCGAGAAATACCTCCGCGTTCCTGTTCGTCGAGCTCTTGTTGCCGATCGCCGGGGATTAATCTGGTCGGGAGGCGCGCGCATGAAAAACGCGTTCGGAACTTCATTAGATCACGGCTGATCGGTAGGTGGTGGAGCAATTAAAAGCCTGTTTAACGACGATGATGTGTGTTCTTGCTCGCGTGAGCTCTCGCGAGCGTCCGTTGCTCGTCCGTACGTCCGTCCTGGCCGTGTTCCTCGGCACCTGTTACCAACCAAAACAGGTGGTAGCAGGCGTGTGCTACGCGCGACGCGTTCGGCTATGAATCCGCAGCTGCGTCGCGGGACGCTCGTTACGACCTCCTCATCGCGATTGCCTACGTTTTCCTCCGTTTCCTTCTGCCGCGTACAGGCCGCGCCAAAATCATAAGCGAAAGCCATTCGTATTACACTAAAACCTCGGGAAAGTACGAAATTCTACGTGGAAAGATTTATCGTGACCGACAGCAATTCGGAAAAATTCTGAAATAAATCTGATACGTAGCCCATAGCTTTATACACGTACGGTAATTTTTTCAAATTTTTTCCTCCAAAATCGTGCTTGCGAGAAATTAAAATAGCGGAACTGGATATTTCGATGTAGGTCCCAAGCGATGTCTTGTAGGAAGGAAACGCTTTACTCTTCAATTTAGTCATTTTCTAACAAATGCTTCTGCAACATCCTCCGTTTACTTCTGCACGTGTACAGGCAGTTTCGAAATCTTTAAGAACCATTCGAGCTGGTAAAAATTTTAATAAGAATTCCAGAAAATCAAATTAATCGACAGATAGACAGTCCAATAGCATACTAATAAGAGAAAGACAGTGGAAGACGATTTATAAGGAAAACTGAAATTGTTAGTAAAGCCTTGCTTGATTTCTGACAAAATATTTGATTGACGATGACATTTTTCCATTTCGAATAAATTCTGACAGAGACGTGTAGGTGAAATTTATGACAGTACACAGATTACAAGAATTTATGTGAAAATTCTAAAGTAAATCTGCCGTGTAACTGGCACTCAGACACACGTCAAGAAATTTTTTTAGAATTTTTGTTCCACTTTCCCGGCACTGAGAAATTAAATTCGCGTAACCATGTCTTTAGCACTCCACAGAAATGGAACGTTTTACGATTCTCCGTTTCCGATTATAGTGCTCCGGAATTTTTCTGGAGGCTTTTGTATTCCTATTTCTACGCCTGTTGAGCGCACCTGTATTGCAACGATGTTACCACTACGCAGCAGTTCGCGTTCAGAGGGACACGTGTTATTTTTCGTCGCGCGAAACTGGTTTCCGTCCGCGGCTAACTATGCACGACGAGCATTCCCTGCCGCGATTCCTTAATTTCGTCATTTACGTTTCGCGTGCTTTACGTTTTCGATTCGTGGAACCGTCCGGTGTCCCGTTCGCGGTAATCCTTCGAGATAATCGGAGATCATTATCGCGGCGGGAGAGAACGGCCACCGGAAAGACGCGATCATCGAACCAGTCGTGTTCCGAGAGTGTTCAGTGAATCGAGAACGGTTCTGGAGCAGTGGTTTCAGATTGTTTCGGCATCATTTTCCGCTCGAACGTCTGCCTGTTGGAAATTACCTCGCGGCCACGGATTAAAGGGAAATCGAGGGCATCATGTTCATCGACGGAATAACTAATTCCAGATGCTTCGTGCCCTGATTTTTCTCCGCCTGGCAGCTGCGCGGAAAACTCTTTTACTTTCTTCTTGAATTTTTTTGATCTCACGATAACCCAGCTGATAACCGAAGTGCGATATTTAACACTGGGTTTATGGAGCACCAAAAATTACTATTTTATAAAAAGTTATTCAGATATTTAACCATTATTATTTTTTATTTGATCTCACGAATTAATAACCTATCTCATAACCGAAGTGCAATATTTAACACTGGATTTATGCATCAAAAATTACTATTTTATAAAAGGTTATTCAGATTTTCAGCCATTTTTATTTTTTATTTGATCTCACGAATTGATAACCTATCTGATAGCCGAAGTGCAATATTTAACACTGGATTTATGGAGCACCAAAAATTACTATTTTATAAAAAGTTATTCAGATTTTTAAACATTTTTATTTTTTATTTGATCTCACGAATTGATGACCTATCTAATAACCGAAGTGCGATATTTAACACTGGATTTATGGAGCACCAAAAATGACTATTTTATTTTATTTCACGAAAACAGCAAAATTGTGTTTATTCAGATTCTTAGCCATTTTTATTCTTTATTTGATCTCACGACGAATTAACTCGTCACTTGGTATTAATTGAAGAATTAAATACAATACTGAATTCCAATATTTTAAATTTGACTTTTAATATTTTCGGTAAACAAATGTTATTCGATTGCCCTTCGCTAAAAGGATAGCTGCTTCCATCGAGGAAGCATGTTCCATAACAAACTGGAACAAATGCGACTGGGTAAATACTATCAAGTGATGGTATAAATGACTCATATCTCTTTATGCTGTTTGCACGCGTTAATGCTGTTTGTGCGGTTCATGCTATTTGTTAATCCGCTATATAACTGAGCTGCTATAACTTATTTACTGCGCGAGAGTATTGAATCTAACGGAGATCGTCGAGCGAGATCATAGAGCGGTATTTTATAAGACAGGTAATATATGTCTCGAAATTCCTTTCCGCTCGGATACTCTTCTTCGATTCCTCTCCAATGTCCAACTAAAAATTCTTCTCGCGTGAAAAATTAAGCGGACAGACTGTACGGTGAAGCTGAAACGGGATGAAAATATTTTCTAATGAACCTGTGACGGGGAGTGTATATTCAAAACTAACTCAAAAATAACTCAAAAAAATCTTGTTCAGTCATAAAACATTCCAGTGCGTTATTCAAATCCGAGGGAATTTGAGCAAAACATTCCTACGAGTTTTATTTGTGATTGTTCGTATAATTCCACCTATCACGAAGATCTCACGGTACAAAATTCGCACGACTAAACGCACAATGGTTATTACTGTTGATGCTTTCGGGCATGTCCTCTTAGGATTATATTCCCAACGTCTCGCAAGCACTGCAGCTAGGTCATCAGGGGTCGGAAGACACGCAGATTCTGATCAATATCAGTCCAGCAATTCTAGAAAAGATGTAGCGTGCATCCGAAACTCTCAATGACAAAAGCAAGTGCAAGTAAAACATTTTCCACTGCAGTTGACTTTCGACGACCTCGAATGACTTTGAATCGCACTGTAAGTGTCTTAAGACACCCTATTGGATAGTTTTTTCTTTTTATTATTTTTGTTTTACGTCGCATCAACTGCTAATGGTTAGCGGGATCTATAGTTTATTAGGGTGGGTTCTAAACCATCTTTCTATTGGATAGTATTGGGTTGGAACGAAAGTTCGTAGCGTTTGTAAATTAAAATTCGAAGTTAAAATTCAGACATTTATTCATAGATTTATTCAATAACATATTTTCTATCCTGTTCTATTATTTTTTGCCATTTTCGAGGTAACTTCTCGTGTTATTGAATAAACATATGAATAAATACCTTAATTTCATCTTCGATTCTTAGGGCCTGTTCAGACACGGCGGAAACCGCGCGTTTTCGACCGCGCGATTTTTGTTTTCGATTGTTCAACCGCGCGGTCACGTGTGAACGAATACATAGCCGCTAATGTAATAAGATCCGCGCGGTTCAAATCGCGTGGTCAAAAACGCGCGGTTTCCGCCGCGTCTGAACAGGCTCTTAATTTTATCTTCGATTCTTAATTTGAAAACGCTACGAACTTTCTTTTCAATACATAGAAAAGTATATTACTCTAATTTAAAAAACGTTCAGCTACAAAAATTAACGTGGAATGATGCCATCCTTCCCTAGTAGCATTTATGGTTGGCCAACGGTGGCCGACGGTTGGGAGTTTGTTGGAGAATGGTTAGTGGTTTTGCCTACAAATCCCCAACGTAGGGCCAACGACGAAAAATTATTTTCTAATTTGCCAACGAATATCCAACGTTGGGCCTACAGATATTATAGTCGGTTAAGTAACGTGGAATTTCCAACGATTATACTACATTGGCCCAACGAAAATCTGCCAACATTTAAATATATCGTCTAACAGACGCCAAAAATATGTTTTATTCCAAATTGATTTTTTTTCGTATTTCATCAACTAAAGTTTTATTGTGAGCAGCCTTGGAATTTTTTCATTTTCCAAGGGAAAGGCAAGGGGTAGTGTTCATGTAGTATAAGAAAACCCTTTTGGATTTCTTTAAAATGCGTCTTCCTTTTTTAGATACTTTAATTTAAATTTGTTGACGTATTTAGTAGCCCAAATCATAGCATCAACATACAAGACTTCTCTGTAGGTCCAGCGATAGGGCATGTACTCACTACGCAAGCGGGTCCGGGTTCAAGTCCGACGTAGGTATTATTGTATTATTTAAGTTTTTTCCTTTCTTACCGTGGAAATGATCTTACCGTGGAAATACATTGTTAATATGTATATTATTTATGATATACATAGTGGGCTCTGTTGACCGTTCGTCTTATAGTAATGTTGGCCCTACGTTGGGTATGATCGTTGGCCCAACTGAATAAAAGGCGACATTTCTAACGGTTGCCCAACCGATACCGCCAACATAGGCCCAACAAAACGCCAACCATAAATGCTACTAGGGTTAAAACCATATTTTGGCACATTTTTTCCTATTACCAGCGAAATTCTATATTGTATATTCTATATTCTATATAGAATTTAATATTACTGAGGACAACAGCAACCTAATTGTTTAGGCAGCCCGTTTTACGTGCATTGACGGCATAGTATGTGTGATCCTTAATATTTCGCTACAAAATACGTATGACTCCTAGTGATTTCTTCTAAAAGAGTTCGTAATTGATCTCAAAGGTAAAACTATTAAACCCATATTACCGAGACTGTAAATGCCCAGCCACCCAACAGAGGTGACTGACCCTGCATTGTCTTCCGCCGATCCTCCTCGAGGTTTTTCCATCTTGACGCGAGAGACCACACACCGTTCGGCCGGATCCTCTACCTATTTCCCTGGCGGAAATTCAGCCGCGTCGCAACAAAGTGTTTCGTTTTAATCTTCGGTGCCGGAGACCCGGCGGGTCTCATCATCGCATCGCATCGGGACACGCGTGCGCTTTCATTCTTTCCCGCGCTTATGCGAGCGACGCGGGGCCCTCCCTCGTTTCCCACGAGCGTTCTCCCGCTCATTACGACTTCCCGCGGCCGCGAGGCTCACCGAGGATAACACACGCGAAACAGTCTCTTGAAAGGGAATACGGCGAACGGGGCCCCTAACACTCCGTCAATAGTAGCTGCTCGAACCCGCTTGTTTCAATATTTGTAAACGGGACGCGCTGAGGTCCTCGTGCACCCTCCGCTTATTCCCTCCGCCGCGCTATACGTCCCTGTCGCTGCTCTTTTCTGGATAGACGCCAGACGCCGACATCTTGAAACCTAGGGAAACCGGCGAGCATGTTGCACCTTGTTTACCAATGCACTCCGCGACGACATCGACTCCTTGCACCGGTTCGAGCGGATCGAGCAAGGATGTTGATCGTTCTGATTACTAGGCAATTTTCAGAATTTTTTAAGAGGCACGTATTGGATATTTGAATTCCGAACTTGGTGTACTTTTTAAGTAGCACTCGGAAAATGTACTCGAATTTTTTCAAACGACCATTGTAATTTTCTTGAGAGTTGCAGCGGTGGTTGTACAGTGGGTACAAGTAAAAAGTATTCGCGCATCTTTCAAAAACGAATAACTTTGTGAAAATAGGACCATAGGGCTCGAGTATATTTTTTTAGATGTTAGGAAGATTATTTTTCTCGGTAATGTGCAAACAATTTTTTTTTAAAAATTGCTAATTGTCGAGAAATGGTTAATTATAACGTTTTTATTAGCTTCGTTTCTTGCCTGTCTGTTTGTCTGTCTGTCTGCTTGTGGGGGTACAAATTTTGCAATTGATTTTAAACTAACTTCCTGATGAGCTAGAGACTTGAAATTTTAAACATAGCTCAGAACTGGATGACAATGCAATATTTAAAAAAAATTTTTTTTTTAGTACAAATAGTGTTGCACATGGATCACCTAAGCTTGTTGGGATACTAAATATTCGAGGTCCTATTGTATGTATATCTAGGTCAATTAATGTTCCGACCGTACGATAAATCGTGATATGGTGATAAAAGCAGACTGCGCGAAATTAACCCCTTGTCGTACCTTTTCTTTTACAGTTACAGTGATTAGAACGTCTTTATCCCGAGAAATGTCGTAGAAGAGACGAGAAAATTTATATTTTTTGTATGGCTACATTTATTTTAATGCTTAATCCCTTGCCTTACAATATCGTGCCTGACTCGCGATGAAGATTCTGAACAGATTCTGATAAAAATGTATGTTAACCCTTTGCACTCAGTTGTCCCCCTCTGAGGCACCACTAAAAATTGCGGTACCATTATTCAAAATATTGTTTACCTTATTAAATATATCGATATCTAATCAATTACTAGACATTTAGGTATTGTATGAGGTATTATACCAATTTCATATGCATAAAATTTCAAAAATCATAGGGAATGGAAATATTCTAGATCGGAAGAAATGTTTAATTTTCCAGTTAAAATAGTTCCGAGTGCAAAGGGTTAATAATAATTTCCTTTAAACCGAAATAAAATTCTATTTTGGTTTTGTTAATATACAGCTGTTGGAGAAAATATAGGCATACAATTTATATCAATTTTCTCCTTCCTTAGGAAATTACGATCTACGAAAAAAGTTCCAATCACTGAAATCGTAATATAAGTCGTAGGGCAAGGGGTTAAATATTGATTACAAACGAATCAAATTTTATTTCATCGAAAATGAAACGCGTGACATTCATATTTGTTAGACTTTGTTAAAAGCCTTCATCACGAGTCTGGCTCGTCAAAATACGGCAAGGGGTTAAATGAACCAGGACTCGACTGGACCTCGAAGACACTTCTGCCGAATCTGGTGGTTCCCGGCGAAATTGTGTGATTCTCATCGAAGGGCGATTCGCGGGCCACGAATTCTTGGTGGAGAGCCATAAAAGTGGCTGGCAACGCAGTAGTAGAAGTGGAGGGGCCCGTCGAGCGCAGACCCCGCTGTAAACAATACGTTTCACGCGCGAACGAACCTCGAGGAGCCCTCAAGGTCCCCTCATCAAGGAAGGAACGGCGAAAAAAAGGAGCCGTTAATGGAAGCCGAGTTCCATTGGGCGCGAGCGAACCAACGCGAAAGGATAAGGAAATCCAAGCTGGGGAATTATGCAGATTGTAGGTTGGAATCCATCTCCTGATGGGTTGCGGATGGGCATACTCGAACCTACGTGAGTTCATTCGCGGCGAATGGGGCACCGGTGCCCCGGTCCAAGTGCCCATCAGTTTCTCTACCTGTTTCGTTTTGCCCCTCCAGTTCACTCTTCTCTCTTTTTCCCCTCCCTTTCTCTCTCTTGCTCTCGAGATATGTACGAGTACTTTCGACAATCGTTGCGTACAATGTATCTTTCTCAGCGAGAAACAAATGAGGATCGATGATGGAGATTCAGCTTGATCTTTCAGGAATTATGGTCGAGGACACGGAGATCGAAGGCTGTAGTCCCACGCCTTATTCATATTCTTTTCAGAAGAATGACGAGAGCGATTGGCGTAACCTGGAATTAGGGTACACGTTATTCTTGTTCTAAGTGCTGAGAACAGTGTCCCAAAGAATTTTCATTTCTCGTTCTCGCTCTTCGGTGACAGGGATATGAAAATTATTAGGTCGTTGCGCGGACTTATTGTTGAAAATAATTTGTGCATCCTGCTTAATTATTGTAGTTAGTAACCAGAGTTGGGCAAAAATTTTATCTACATAAAAATTTCGGATAAAGTGGGTTTTTCCCAAGTGGGTTTTAAATCCGTTTCATTCGAAATTTTTATGCGAATAAAATTTTTGCCCAACTCTGTTAGTAACTTTGCCTGTTTTCAATTGTTTTGCTCATTTGTTGATTTAGATTTTTCTCTTCAAGAAACGCATCTGTTTTCAAATCTGAGAGTCTTCCGCTATGTTTCTTATCAGTAGGATCTTCATGAAAAGTAAACATTTTCTGCATTTGTTGTAAAATATGGGGGCCATTTAAGAACGTTTTCTTTTCTTTAATAATGTTTCTGCTTAACTTTTTCCTTTGCGAAAATGTTCTCCACGGCCTTATTAAGGCGCATTCATCGTGTTCGTTTATGTGGCTGTGTAAGTTGGTGAGACACAATTAAAAAATTGGAAAATTTAGCTAATTTTCGAATGTCTCTGCTGTAAAATTTTCTTTTTCTAACTTGTGTCATTTTTCTTATGAATGAACGGTATTGGAGTGAATCCTTGTGCTGCGATCGATAAAGAATTCTTACAGTTTCGAGACTGTGGCGCATTCATCATGTTCGTTTATGTGGTTATGTAAGTTGGTGAGACACAATTAAAAAATTGGAAAATGCAACTAATTTTCAAATGGCTCTCCTGTAAAATTTTCTTTTTCTACCTTGTGTCATTTTTCTTATGAATGAACGATATTGGAGCGAATCCCTGTGCTGCGATCGATAAAGAATTTCTGCAGTTTCGAGACTGGCGCATTCATCATGTTCGTTTATGTGGAAGGGAGTATAGTAGCCGAAGAGGTGGCACCGGAATTTCCGTGGAGCGGCATGGCAGGACGATGGAAATTTGCGCCCAGTGAACCTTGTCCTGGGGCGTTCTCGATCATTTCTCTATTTTCATTCCTGGCAGATAGGCTGGGGCGCGGGGCGGTCGCGCGATCCGGTTTACCTATCTCGTCCAATAAACATCGAGACATCTCGTGAAAAACCGTTGTCCATGCACGGACAGAATCATAGTGACCACCTGATTTAGCTCATTCCCGTGAAAGATCGTCCCCGGCACTCGCGTACGCGCGCGCGGTCTCGAACCACTGGTATACTGTTTAATGAATGGTTGCCATCGACGCGTTAAGGATTCTGTAGCTGAAACGCCATTACCTCGATCGATAAGCGTTAGAGATTCAATAGTATGGTGTAATTAAATGCCGCGGGGACATGCGTACCGTTTCGCAGGTATCTGCGGATATCTGCTTCCAGAAACGTCTTTCCTAATTGACGTGATTGGCACGGTGGTCCGTGTCGTCCGCGACTATTTTGTTATTTATTTTATGGATCTCTCTTATTCTTTTCACAGATTTGTTTCTGTCTGATTCGCTTGTTAATAAGTGAATCTTGTTTAATAGATTCGCTTAATTAATAGATTGTTTATATATAAAAACACAGAATGGGAGAATCTTTCTCAATCAGGAGATTCCTTCAATTCTTTGCAATAAAAGTAGTCGTTTAAATATGTTTATGAAGTTGGCGTTATGTGTTGGCTATATGTATACAATATATTATAGTATACTATTTGTTCGAAGAAATAATTCTATCGCTTTCCTTCTTGAAGAAAAATTAACGCTTGCTATAAACTGATCTACCAACTTCAGCTACTAATGTCAAATCTACTATGTTAAATATAGTAATTAACGCGTCGACTGTCAAACAATTGGATCGAAAAATTCCATAGAATCCGTGTCAGAGATTAAAACTTGTCTCCTCACTCTACTCTTCCCCTTCTACGACGCTATTTCCCCCCCACGCTTCCTACATACTCGGTCACGTGACCCGTTTCGTCTCCATCGTGCACGTGTCACTGTGTCACGTGACTAATCGGGTACTGGCAGAGAGAGGGTAACTTTTTCCCCTGATCTGGCGACTCTGATCCATGTTGATGCTGCAGAGTTAGGTTACAATGATTATTTCTTCTAGATCTTACAAATTTTAACAAGATGCGATTCGCCAAAATTATGGTGAATTATATACTATATGTATATTATTTTTAAGGGAAGGCTTATGGCACCCATTCACAAATGATTGATGTATGGCAGTCGATGCGTTAAAAAATTCTAAAATGAAATTGTCGTTTGTAAAAGAAGCTATATATAATAAAAGAAACGAACCTTTCCCCGCAAAAGGGGAATGCAAGCCATAAAGTAAAATGGCGAATTTGTGCATGCTAACTAAAGATTGCTGTTTATAGTACCATACTACTTTCTAAAGCTAATCACCGATACGTTTTTGTAAGTATCTAATAAAACAAACCGCCTCGAGAGTGTTCGCAGAATGCGAGGGACACCGGCAAGAACTGCAACCATAAAACGGTCGACATCGTAGCCCCATAAACGCATAAAATCCGCGGTTTACCGTTCGCGTGTACGAACATTTCCTTGGGGACGGGCGCACGGTGGTCAATTTGATCGAAAACGAGGACGAAATCGAAACGAACAAAAATTCCAGCTCATTCATTCTAATTAATGTTATTAGCGTACCAGCTATGTACACGTAATGTTTCGTTAGTTTTAATGTCTGGGCGGTGACTCTTTCAATAACATTCCAACTTAAAGGTGATCGTCAGAATCGAAATGAATTCTATCGAAGCGAGTATTATAGATTGCAATTTAGTATTAAAAGATTGCAGCTTTTCCGAGCAAGAACAATGAATATGTTAAATTTTCTATGAATCTTTAGCGTGAAGTTAGTCATTAACACACATCGAATATCGATTTCGTTTCTGAGTGACGTTTAGAGGTCATCCGATATTGATTTCTTTTTTTCAAATGATATTTGGAGGTCACTCGGTATTCATTTCTTTTTAAATGATGTTTAAAGGACAACTTCATATTGATTTCTCTTTCGAACGATATTGAGATCACTCGACTTTCATTTCTTTTTTGAATCATGTTTGGAGTGCTCGATATTAATTTCTTTTTTAAACGATCTTTAGAGGACACTTCATATTAATTTCGTTTTAAAACGATATTGAGATCATTCGACGTTCGTTTCTTTTTCATGCGTACAATTTTGTGCAAATCGATTCCAGGATAATTTTGTTAAAAAGTTCGGGACTGGGATCGTTAAGGAAGAACCTGAAACGCCCCATAATTTTCTACCCTGTTACAAAAATAACATTAAGATCCGATTCTACGGATCAGGAAGTCCCTATTACAGATCCGTCTGCAAGACCGTCTAATCAACAAAGATGCGAATTGTGTTCACAATTTTGGGCAGATTGACTCCGGGGTAGTTCGGTTGAAAAATTCGGGACTGGGATCGTTAAGGAAGAACCACCCCATAATTTTGTACCCTGTTACAAAAATAACATTAAGATCCGATTCTACAGATCAGGAAGTCCCTATTACAGGTCCGTCTGCGAGACCGTCTAATCAAGAAAGATGCGAATTGTGTTCACAATTTTGGGCAGATTGACTCCGGGGTAAAGTTCGGTTGAAAAATTCGTGACTGGGATGGTGGAGGAAGGGAGGGGCTTGATTCACGGTCCGGAATTAAGAAGCGGGGACTCCTCAATTAAGCAGAAGGTCAGTGACGCGGCCACAATGGCGCCATGCCGTGGCCGCCAACCGTGCTCGTTCGTTTACGGATTTCAGAGATTGCGGCAGAGAAATCGAGAATTCAGGTAGTGGCTGGACGAGAGCCCGAGTATGGCTCGCTCGCTTACTCGCTTGTTCGCTCGCTTACTTGCTCGCTTGTTCGCTCGCTCGCTTACTCGCTTGTTCACCCGCTTACTCGCTCGCTCGCTCGCGGGAAAGGCTCGCCGGCGAGCGAACGAGTCGAGCGGAGCTGTAATTTAGAGAAAAACGTTCCCCGGAGCCGCGGGGCCCTACTTTTCGTGCGCGCCGACCCGCCTACCTGGCCTCTATTACCCGCGCGCCTCGCTCCGGATAGTGATGGCCTCAACACGCTTCGCGTCGTCTCGCATTGCCTCGCCGCGATCCTATGACAAAACGTTCCACTCCGATTCGATTCGATCCGATCCGAAACATCCTGCGGAATTTCTTCCTCGGGACGTCGATAATCCTGAACGACTTGTCCCGCCTCCAGCCGTGATTGGCCCACGGAATTGCTCGGTGATTTATCAAAAGGCAATTCACCTCGGACGAGCTTTTTTCGAGGATCCGAAATGTGCTCGCCGATGCTGGTTATTAATTTGTGAAACGCCTATTGGAAAATCGATTTTTTGGCTACCTTCAGGCTATGTTGGAGATAGTGGGGTCGATAGAGAAATTGGAAGAATTGTTGAAGTTTAATTGTGAACCTAATAATTTGAAAGAGCACAATCCGGTTTACTTAACGCGCTACCATCTGATCCTTTTCTATGGTGTGAACAAGGAATAGCTATAGTAGAGAGTTCGACGCTTTTATTTTTAACCCTCGCAAGGTAAGGTCTAATACCTCTTATACCCCGACAAATGAATTTCATAAATATCCTCGTTTTTAATAAATTTGGGATAAAGAATAACACAGGATAAAAAGCAAACAGATTTAATTTTATTCATATAAAAATTCTTTTCAAAAATCTGAAGCTGGGGTCTCTGAGACACCACATTACTTGCGAAGGTTAATGTGTTGTCATCTTGTGGTGTTCTTAGAATTCTTCGATAGAAATTGAACGGTAAATAATTGTGAACCTGAGTTTAATAGAGATTTTTACATTTTTAGCCCTTTGCACTCGGTTGTCCCCTCTGAGGCACCACTAAAAATTGCCATACCATTATTCAAAATATTGTTTACATTATCAAATATATGTATCTAATCAATTACTAAACATTTAGATATTGTATGAGGTATTATACCAATTTCATGTCCATAAAATTTCAAAAATCATAGGGAATGGAAATATTCTAGATCAGAAGAAATATCTAATTTTCCAGTTAAAATAGCTCCGAGTGCAAAGGGTTAGATTTAACGTGACACCATTTTCCGATTTTATCCAAATTTTGGGGGATTGTTTGTATAGTATAAATGGCTGTCAATCTGCTTGATAGAGAATTTTACGTTTTTAGTTCAGATTTTTCCAAATTTTTGGAGACAGTTTGAACAGTGGCTGTCGACCTGTCCAATGAAGAATTTTTCTTTGTACAGATCAGGGTCGAAAAATGCCAACTAGTGGCCCGAATAATTAATTTTTAATCCACGAAGACTGCTAGAGGAAATTGTTATTTTATGTTCCAGTAACGTCCAGGGAGATTAATGTCTGAACCGCATGATTAATGGGGCGAAACTGGATCACGCGAGGGTAAACTGGACGAGGCTAGACTAAACGAAACTAAATTAAACTGGACTCGACTAGACTGGATCTGATCATACTGTTCTAAAGAATTTCAGGCTAAACTGGATTTGACCGAAGAAGTTTAAGTGCATCTAGGCAAGTTGGATGAGACTAGACTACTTTAAACAAGCGGAATCGGACCATAGTCGTAAATATTTCTAACGCTAGAAACACCAAGTGCTTATTTACTACCAATCTGATCATATGATTAGTTTAGTCCAGATCCATGTGATTACTATCACTGAGGATGCTAGCTCCGGCTCGAATACCCATTAACCTTTCATTCATAATTTATGTAGTTTCAGTTATTATCTCGTGCTAACGAGATGCCAATGAGATAGTAATCTTATTTACTCAAACCTGATTTCTAAACTGCCTACAATGTGTGTCGATATTTAAATAATCGTGGTTGTTAACTAGTTTAATTTAAACTTGAAAATCCCTCTAATATGAACCCTTTGCACTCCTTTGTAACTCGACATCAGAGAAAGTAAAATGTAAATGAAACGGGTTTTTATATGTATTTGGTTCTTCCTTTATTTATTTAATTTCTTATTTTTTTAGTTAAAAACGCGTATAAGTTCCATAAATTAAACTACAACAAAGTTTTGGAGAGCAATATTTAATATAAATAATTATTAAACAAAATTGTTTAAAATAAGCAGCAGTCAAGAAACTGTCCTTTGAATTTCAAATAAAACACTTAAAATAGTAGGGAGTTATTGGCAATAAAATTGAAAAATAATTCGTAGTGCAAAGGGTTAAGCTAGACGGTATTAAAATCTGGAGCAAATTGGAAACTAAGTGTTGTGATTAGGCTAGTGACTAGTCATCTTAGATTAATACGAGTTCACATTAAAATCAGAAGCATCCGAAGGAAAATTGTGAAAAGTACAGTAGGACCTCGATTGTTGCACAAAGTCCTCCTTCGTTGCATACTAGCGACAGCCACCACAAGATGTTTTCACACTATTTTGGTTTTTCATATTCTTACAATTGTCAGAAAAATTTAAAACAATTTTGTCTTATCTGTTTCAGATAGAGACACCGCCGGTGCAATAAATAAGAAGAAGAGTTGAACTGAAAAAAGCCTCTCGTACTTCAAGACTGTCTGTTTACAAAATGTCCAGTCCCGTATGTCCAATAGTTGTTCCGAAAAAAATTCTTAAAAATCACTTTTTTCGATTTGAGGTGTTCCGGAGCATGAAGAGATTTAGTTTTCTGCCAATCACACCGTGCAAGAGCGAGAATCGAGAGGCCATCGCTAGATCGGGAACAACCTGCACATCTCTTGCAGGACCGACTCCTGCCTTCGTTGCTCTCTTTCCTCCTCTCTCCTCTCACGCTGAAATATCCTTTCTCTCCTCAGGCTCCTCGAGGTTCGCAGCGTTTGCAGCGCGTCATTTCAACGGGCACGCACTTCAGGTTCGCGCTCGGAGCTGCTTTTGCGCGGCGGTAGCCTCGGATCGCGCTCGCGGCTGTCCTTGGGACTTTCTTCTTAGAAAGGTCTTTATTCGGGAACATGATTGTGGGCACAACGCTGAAATTACCGGCAATCGACCGGCGTCACTTCGGGGAATTGTTTTTTGGAGAGACGTCCGGAAGGATCGGGCTCGTCATTCAAATCCGAGACATTAATCTTGTACGCGCTGAATATAGACGTATTTTTTGTTCTTTTTTATGTTAGTTCCTCTTCTTGATTCAGTGCTTCCCAACTTTTTTGGAGCAATCCATCGTCTTGATCTACCGGAAGTCTATTAAGAGGCTTTTCAAGAATAGTGATGTAGCAGAAGGAAGTTTTAAAATCTTTTTTTATATGGTATACCAAACAATATTATTACTAGACAGCGGATCTTTATGCAAAATAAAAATTTTCTATCTGAATTGCAACAAGGAATGATATAAAAATTTATTTTCCTTCTTAATGTATATAATAGGTGGAAAATAATATAACAGTACTTTTAAATTCATCTAATATTTTTAATTTCCCAAGTTATACCTGCACATTTCTGTTATAAATGCATAAAATCCGCTGTCTAATTATTACATTATGTTTCTGGGGCTGACTTGCTCGTTTACTGTTACAGTGATATATCAGAAGGAAATTTAAAAATCTTTTTTTTATATGATAATACCAAACAAAATTATTAGATTATGCTCCTGGGATTGACTTGTTTGTTTACTGTTATAGTGATATAGCAGAAGAAAATTTTAAAATCTTTTTTTATATGATAATATTATGGTAATCAAAATTATTAGATTATGTCCCTGGGCTTGACTTGTTTGTTTACGATTGGAGTTACTGTTATTGTTGGAGGATCTACTAAAAAGGTTCTGAACCATATGGACCATAGATTTTGAAAAATTGTGAAATAATAAGGTAGATGTGTTAAAATGATGTCTCAGTGACGACGTTATGGATTCGACAAACTGGATTATTTTCAACTTTCCATTAAAAACTAACATACTTAATAGCAACCTAACCATTGCACTGCCCCATTAAAAATTATTCAACACTTCAAGTGTCTATCATTGTATTCATTCATATTTTCATTGTCACAAAGAAAACTACAATATACAAAAGAATATAGTTGCTTTTTTGCATAATGTACAAAATGAACAAATTACACAAGTATTCGGAACATTTTTGTGGCAATGTTACTGTGTCATTTTCATCGTTAGAAATGGTAAATTTATTGTTGCTATTTATCATCTCTATTTATTATCTCTCATAGTGGAGCACTCAATAATTTTTCCATTTAAATATTTCAGGAATTTTTTCAGAAATCATGTCTGAAAAATTCCATCCGGTAAAAATGAAATAATTAATTTTCATTGATATCCAGCTTTTCTTTGCACAGAAAGAGTGTGGCATAGATACATAAAATATCCATTAACAATTTAATTCGATTGATATATGTAAATTGAATATCTGGGTGGTAATATATTAAATTCTAGTCTGACACTTATTTCCTGTGGATCTAACTAACGCCACAAGAAGTCTAAGGCTTCTTCGCGACCTACATAAAGCGGAACTTAATAATTTTCTCAACCCTCCCACGCACAACTCTAAACACAAGCCGCTACAAAAATAACATCATCAGCGCTGGAAAACCATAAGATGTCACTTGAAAAAGTTAATCTCATCCTTTCTCAAAAAAGGTAAACGCGCGATTGCACTATTTATGTATTAATAAATTGCAATTTACGTAGATTGCCCGGAGACAGTTATTGTTTCCGATCGGCCACGGTCCAATCTCATAATTGCAAATTGGTCGAAATACAGTTTATACTTTGTTGCAACCTGGACGATCCACAAAAACCATGCATCACCCGATCCGCCGGGTGAAAAATGATTAACGACAACGCGCGGGTTTCATCTTGATTACGTTCGCGCGTTACACACGTTACTATTAATAAATCGAACGTATGGTTTAAGGCGATAACCTCGAGACGTATTCGCTCCCGTCCTTGGGAGCTCGGTTTTCGTCGTTTTCGTCTGTTTCTTTGCACGCGTTCGTACGAGGGGTGGTAGACCGACACGAGAGAGAGAGGGAGAGAGAGGGGTTTGGACAGGTGAGAGAACAGGGTTGGAGGAAGGGGAAGAAGAAAAAAATTATCGAGCACGTTTATACACGCACTGTGATTGCGTATGTATAGATGAAATTACAGTGGGTGGGCTCCGATCGGTCGATCGCCATCAGAAATTGTCTCTCGGGGATGGAAAATTAATAAATGATTCTTGATCACATGGAAGAGTTATGGTGGTTACTACGGTAATCATATCCTTGGGCATTTCGCGCGTGTACCTGCCCCGAGGAGGATCTTGCCCGCGAGTGATACCCGATCGTCGATGGAATATTTCAGATTTCCAAGGAAAACAGAACTGGCTGGTTGCTCTACCGCGAATTACACGTGTTCCCGGGAAAGTGCAAGGTTATAACCGTAAGAGAGTGGCTATGGGGCCTCGAGAAAAATTATAATGCACAAGCGACGTCGTAAGAACGATCCTAATGCGTTCACTGTACCCGTAATGCCACCTCTTTCCCTCAAATCGCGCAAAAACCGGCTGACATTCCGGAATTCATCGCGGGAGAATCGAATGATATACAACTAATGATATTCTGCAAATATTGTTAACAAGTTTTTATTGGATTTCACCCCTTACGCTGTTTTCGAATGTGATCTGCTGCATACGTATGTCACCAAAAAACAGAATTCTATTTTGTTGTTATCGATTACAGAGTGATTATGGGAACTGAGAACCTTGCCGTATAATTTTCTCTACAGTTACAGTGATTAGAACGTCTTTATCCACAAAAATGTCGTAGAGAAGGAAAGAAAATTTATATTCTTTGTATGGCTACATTTATTTTAATGCTTAAATATTGACTACAAGCGAATCGAATTTTATTTCATTTAGAAAGAAACGCGCAACATTCATATTTGTCAGACTTTGTTTAAAATTTTCATGACGGAGGGGTTCAGTGAATACAGAAAAAAATTATAGGAATAATACGCTAGGAGTTTATCAATAAATATTCAAGAGTGTAGACCAGTTTTAAATATTGTCACTAAATTTAGATTAATTGTTGTCTTGCGCGTTCGAGGAGTTTCGTAATTGACGTTATCGATAAATAAAGTTTAATAATACTGTATGATGAAACGTAAGTGGATCGGTTTACATAAGAATCTTTTGAAACAGTGCCGTTTAATCGGGCAGACACAAATCCGACGTCGGAATGAAGGAAACACAGCGGCGGAGATCCGATGGCGGTGTTAAATCCTGTTCACAACGGCGTAACACGCTTGTCATGCGTACTGTCACCCACGCCCCCCGAGGAGATCGGTATCAGCGTCATTGTCAACGCTGGGACCAAGTTGGGACTGCTACCAGCGGTGTTAACAAGATACGCCATCTGAATGATTATTTCCACGGAGCGATTCGATCGACTAAAAAGGGAACGAACAAGACTCGACTAATCCACGATTGGGCAACCAGTTCACTGATTATTACTAAAAAAAGACGCCTTTCATGTGTCGGGAATTAAAACGTCTTATTCAATACTTTTTTCTTAAAAATTCGATAAGTTACCATTCATTTTTTCCAGGGAAAAACATTGTTGAATTGAATTCTTGTTTTCTATCTTTCTGTTTCCCTTTAATTAACGAATTTCTTGCCTGTATGTATAAAATGACGTTTAGTTCCTTTATCTTTTTATCATTATTTTGGAGTCCTCGTTCTTCACAGATAACATCTTCCAAAACAGTCTTATGTAAATAGACAAAATAAATTTAAGCAAAATAAAAGTTTTCGTGCATCATTTGTAAGAAAAGGAAGCTGAATAGAAATTTACTGTTTCTTTAAATAATATCAATTCTTCGAATATTCATTGTTTTACGATTCATCTATTTTTAATTATAAATGACGAACATGAACGACCAGAAAATTAATTTTCTAAAAACTTGTAATTCTCTCACAGAATATGTTGGTTACAATGGTGCTTACGTTAATGAATTCATGTAGAAAAAGTTATATTACATTTTCAACTTAATAATATTATAGCTGACGTTAATAAGAATCCAAAGATTTGCTACTTCCGAACCTATAAACAAAATAAAATAGTTTCTTTCCCATTTTCAGGTGAAATACCACACTGCGTCGCAGGGATTCCCACATTTCATTTTTAATGGAGTCGTTCCGCGAGGTGGGTTTAATCCCGAAATCCAATTTCTCGGTAAGAAATTCGAAGAGGGCAAGAAGAATGGCCGCGTATCAATCCCCAGGACGTCTACCTGTCTGGTTTCGGTTGTTCCTGCAGCGTCTCAGGTGAAAAATATCAAAGGGAGCGGTTTCGGGGGCGGTTCCCTGGATCCCGGTGTGTGCTTGGAGATTCGTCATAGGGACTGTGACAGATCCACGGTGTTTCGTGGGGCGGGGAACGACGGGGGTGAAAGGAAGCCGCGGAACGTTTGGCGGCGAGAAGACGCGAATGGGGTGCGAAAATGTCGGGACATCTGCTACCTCGGTTGGAAATTATTAATCCCGTCGAAAGTAGTAAATCATACGACACAGGCGAGAAACCTGCGAAGGATGCGACGAGACGACACCGTCGGTGTGACCTTGATTTAGAGTCGCTGGAAAACACTTCCACCCGGGATCGTCCTAGGTATTTACGACTAGTTGGAAACTGGTTGCCGCGGACTGCGTCGGCATCTGCGCCCGAAAGGATTCTCTTTCCCCTGGGATGGTGAAAGAAATCAAAAGTATTCATATTTCAACGCGACCGGCCCTCGGGCATCTTCCCTGCGGATAATGGAACTTCGACCATCCCTTCACCGCCTCGGGGAGGGGAGCACCAAGATGTTTTAATTAACCCTTTAACCTCTTAGCTGTACGGTTTTCAGAGCGTGCAGCCGCGTTGGTCGCGGAAAGTCAATATTTTACCGATCGCATTTTGTGTTTGCATACATTCCGGTATTTTAGAAAATGTTTGCTTTTATTTTAGTAATTGTTCCAGTCACCCGGGGATCATTCTTGAATTTTTTTTTCTTCTAATATTTATTTTTTTCCATTAATACTTTAAATATCCATTACTTTTTTATTACCTTTGCGGTCGTATTAAGTTTATACATATGAAATATTTTAAGAAGCGAAAATGCCTAATTACACTTAACACATTGACTGCCACGGCACTTTTCGGGATTCCGGTGTAAGAAGCCAATTTAATTGAAAATCATATAAAAACTACGAGATATCTCGTAGTTGGCAGTGAATGGGTTAAACACAATTTGTAAAATATTATTTCGAATTCTACGTATCTCCGAAGCTTGTCGAATAATTATTATTATTATTTATTATTTTTACCCCAGTATGCTTCTTTGCTGTGGTGGCTGAGAGCAGACATACGACTGGAACGGTAAAAAAACTTTGGTGGTTTAGAGTAGACATACGACCGCAAAGGGTTAAAATAGGGATTTCAATTCGTATTTCAGAATTTAAAAAATTTGTTAAAAGTTTAGAACACAGTATATAAATTAATCGTGGACATAAACGACCCAGCTTGACCACGGAGGGTGCAAAAAATATGCTTGCTCGAGGAGGGTTAAATTGTGAAATCTTGAACCGGCGACAATTTATTATTTTAAATCGTAAAGTCGAAACCGATCAACAGACTGCGGATTTTATGCATGTAAGTAAAAAACAGAGAGCAGTGAAGGTATCAAAATTATTTAAGGGTATCGTTACATTCTTCTGAATTCATTACAACTCGTAGAAGAAGAAATAGATGTGTAGAACATTTTTATTTTCCATAAAGATCCGCGGTCTACTGATCAGGGATTCCTCTCAGGATTTTCCGAGCAACTATTTCCGCGGAGCGTGCGCTGGTTTTTGTGTCCGAACATGTTCATAAACGCTCAACCCTGAACGTAATGATCCCTCATAGTGAAACCGCAGCTTCAAAAACAGAATGTTCGAAGAAAACGGCGTGCAAGTACATGTAAAGTCGGCTTCGAAGCTGAGGAACTATAATAACAAGAAGTAAGAGTGCCTTGTACGGCGTTCGATCATTGTCAAATAACTCACGACACGCCCAACGACCGCGTTAAAGGAGGCGAATTACCGATACCTCACGATTTAACAGGGCCGAATAGTTAGATAAACACTGCCGTCGAACTCCGAACACCATGGCAATCGTTCTGGAATAAATTCGAAATAAATAAAACGGGATGTCTGTATTTCATCGCGGAGTGGTCGTTCGGTCCGTTTATTAACGCGATGTCCGGTGCTTCCTAAAATAATAGAGGCCAATCTAAATTCCTGGTGTCGTGCTCGCGTGTCTTGACCCTTTTCCCTTTTCCACGTCGCGTCGGAGGAAATATGGCCCGCGGAGAATATTCTCCCCTTCCCGTTCGGTTGACCGTGGCTAGAAACGCCGAGAAAATATAGCTGCTAATGAATCGCCCCGTACACTGACCTCATCTCGTTCGGTAATGGAATTTCAAAACACGGCTTTCTCGTTCTCCCTTTCTCTCTCTCCCGGTCCCTCGTTTTCCGTATCCGGACCCTGCAAACCGCTCCCAGCTCCTGGCGTCGCGCTCGTATTTTTCGTTAGGCAGAAATTGCATTTTTTAATCCGCAACCCTTTCCCCTTAGCGAGCCGCGCGTCTCGAATTACACGCGTTCGTGTCGCGTTACGGTCTTTTTTTCGTGCCGATGGTAATTGAACTGACGCGGCCTGTCGTGGCGAGCCGAGGTAACGCGTACCCGACCTCCAAATTGAACCGATTCCAACGTGGACGCCGCACAGTGTTTCTATAAAATCGCTGAAATTAATTCAGAAATATTCATATACTAAAATAAGGACTTTTCGTGAGCTAATGTCTGATTAAGACGGACTCAAAAGGACACTGGTTTCGTTTGATAAATAAATAATAGTCCAATTGCAGTTTCTTGGACCAATGTAACCAATTTCAACGTGGACGCCACACAGTGTTTCTATAAAATCGCTGAAGTTCAGAAATATTCATATACTAAAATAAGGACTTTTCGTGAGCTAATATCTGATTAAGAGGGATTCAAAAGGACACGTTTGATAAATAAATAATAGTCCAGTTGCAGTCTCTTGGACCAATGTAACCAATTTCAACGTGGACGCCGCCCAGTGTTTCTATAAAAACGCTGAAATTAATTCAGAAATGTTCATGTACTAAAATAGGTAAAATTAGGACACTTCTCGTGAGCTACTACTTGATTAACACTTTATCTACCGGAAACCTGTTAATAGGATTTTCAATAATTGTGCTGTACCAACAGAAAGCATAGAAATTTTCTTTTTCTTTTTGAGGGTGACTTGTTAATTCACAATGAAAATTGCTGTTGCTATTGAAGGTTCCATCAAAAAATGTTCAGCCATGTACCATAGATTTTTCAAAATTATGCAATAATCACCGGTCGGTAATGTGCTATGAGGAATGAAAAGGGCACTGGTTTCATTTGATAAATAAATAATAGTCAAGTTTTTATAAAAACGCTGAAATTGATTCAGAAATGTTCATGTACTAAAATAGGTAAAATTAGGACACTTCTCGTGAGCTACTACTTGATTAACACTTTATCTACCGGAAGCCTGTTAATAGGATTTTCAATAATTGTGCTGTACCAACAGAAAGCATAGAAATTTTCTTTTTCTTTTTGAGGGTGACTTGTTAGTTCACAATGAAAATTGCTGTTGCTATTGAAGGTTCCATCAAAAAGTGTTCAGCCATGTACCATAGATTTTTCAAAATTATGCAATAATCACCGGTCGGTAATGTGCTATGAGGAATGAAAAGGGCACTGGTTTCATTTGATAAATAAATAATAGTCAAGTTGCAGTCTCTTGGACCAATGTAACCGATTTCAACGGAGATGCCTCATAATGTTTTTATAAAAACGCTGAAATTGATTCAGAAATATCAATGTACTAAAGTAGGTAAAATTAGGACTTTTCGTGAGCTAATTCTTGATTAAGATGGACTGAAAAGAACACTAGTCTCATTGGCTGAAAAAATAATAATCAAGGTTGTCTCTTGGAAAAATGTGTCAGTCAGTTTTCTTCCAGTCTCGATTTCGCTGTTAGCACCAGCAGCGTATACATCGTCCATGTCTGAAAAAACTTCTCGGAGCCAGGAAAATCCTAAACGAAGCTGTATATATGTACGTATCTTCCAGTTTAATTTCCAGTTTCGCAAACTCCTCTAAAAGCTCGCGAATTTACATAAACCTGCTCAGTATCTTCGCAACACTCGCAGTTTACAGAACATTCAGATTATTCTAATGGTCGGAGCGCCGGTGCTCCACCTTTCTTTCCATTCCCTGCTAACAGTTTTTTCGAGTTTCCGCCTTCGTTAGGTCCAATTACAAATTCTAATTAATGTAAGCAACTGGCTCGAGGTTCAGGTAATTCTCAACAAGTGTACTTTTCAACTTAACCAATTTTTTCGTTTTCGTACACGTTGCTACAAATTTCTATTACCTCTTTGATTACGTCTTCATTTCATTCAGCAGTGTAATCCAGATATTTCAGAATTAATTTCGTAAAAATTTTACTAAGAAATTATTTTGACTTCAGAATATGGACGTTTTATCCGATTTAGAATATTTTTGTTCCTCATCACTAGACATTATGCAAAATAAAAATTGTACGAAACAATTGGAAAAGCAGGGGCCAAATAGAAATTTCATCCTTGAATAATTTCAGCGAAAATAAAACTAACATATTGGTATTCTTAAATTCTTTTGAACTTTTCACTGCATTTAATTTTATTTTCTCATTTTTATCAACAATGCATCAAATCCGCAGTGTATATTTAACATTTTTAATTTTGTCATAAAATGAATGTATTTATTAGTACTTGAACGTTTAACAATTTATTAAAGAAGGCATTCATTGCAGTTTCCAGCGATACCTCAGACGGTTAAATATCTTCGTAATTTTACTGGGAGGGGGAAGGGGGGATCACGTTGATCAATGTACATTATAAATTCCAAATCTACCTACAGTCGCTCAGCATTATCCTTACGCTTAAAGTTTGAAGGCTCGAACCCTGCGATCATCGTCCAACAACCCCCTCCAGCAACCCATTAAAAAAAATTCATCCTTTTCCTCCGGTTTGAATCTTTTCTTGTAATGTTGCTAGCCCTCTGTCTAATCCAGCTGCGTTTACGGCCATCTTGCAGCGCGAGGGCCATTTGTATCGGTACGGAATCGAGGGTGCGAACTCGCTCTATGACGCTCCTTTGTATGCAAACAAGGTGCTTGTTTCTAAATTGGGTTGCAAGTCGAGCCCATCGTTAATTAATATATCTTGCGGCACGACCGAATTAAGCCAACGCTGCCTTTGCCGCGGAAACGTGTACAAGCGAGCCGGAGAAGAAGGGGAGGGACTCCACCCCCGTTCGTTAAACGACCGCCATGGGACTCGTACCAATCATAAACGGACCGACGCTTCACTTCAACGCCGGCCACAGGATTTCTACGATCCGAGCGTGACCGGCTTTGCGAACGGCCGAGCGTTACCGAAAATTGTTACGAATGAATTTTTATGGTGCACTTTACCCTCCCGATTCTACCTATCGCTTCCACATTGCCCCGTACGGTCGCACGAATTACCGCTTTCCAAGGTGTGCTCGAATGCTGCTGGATTAAGGGTCATGCTCACTTAACGATCCGCAAATACGTGATCTTTGGGAATTTTTTCTGAAAATATTAGGCGACTCCTTTTTTCAACGAGTACCTTATTTAAGAGTACATATGTTGTGCGATTTGTAGTAATTTTTTTGTAGCAAAATGTTGACGAGTGTCGGAGTAACTTTTTTCTAGAACAGCAAGGGACATGCTTAACACTAGGTTTACGGGACCCGTCATGATGACGGATTCTAATATTCTTAATTTGCGATTATTAAGATTGCACAGATGCTTTCCTGAGGAATTATTTACCAAATTTATTTCTTTGGGTATATATTATTGGAAAAATGGCCAAGAATTCGGACAGACACATTCTTGTTATGTTTATAAAATAATGTGAAATAGTTATTTCTAGAGCTCCGTAAACCTAGTGTTAATTAACGATCTGAAAAGTTCGTGATCTTTGGGAATTTTTCCTGAAAAAATTAGGCGACTCCTGTTTTCAACGAGTATCTTATTTAAGAGTACATATGTTGTGCGATTTGTAGTAATTTTTTTGTAGCAAAATGTTGATGAGTGTCGCAGTAACTTTTTTCTAGAACAACAAGGGACATGCTTAATTAACGATCTGGAAAGTTCGTGATCTTTGGGAATTTTTTCTGAAAAAATTAGGCGACTCCTGTTTTCAACGAGTATCTTATTTAAGAGTACATATGTTGCGCGATTTGTAGTAATTTTTTTGTAGCAAAATGTTGATGAGTGTCGCAGTAACTTTTTTCTAGAACAGCAAGGGACATGCTTAATTAACGATCTGAAAAGTTCGTGATCTTTGGGAATTTTTCCTGAAAAAATTAGGCGACTCCTGTTTTCAACGAGTATCTTATTTAAGAGTACATATGTTGTGCGATTTGTAGTAATTTTTTTGTAGCAAAATGTTGATGAGTGTCGGAGTTACTTTTTCTAGAACAGCAAGGGGCATACTTAATTAACGATCTGATAAATGAGTGATCTTTGGAATTTTTTCTGACAAAATTAGACGACATATTTTTTAAACGACTACCTTATTTAAGAGTACAAATTTTTTCTGAAGAAATTAGACAAATTTTTTCTTAAACGAATACCTTACATAACACTAGGTTTATGGAGCTCTGGAAATAACTATTTGACATTATATTATAAACATAACAAGAATGTGTCTGTCCAAATTTTTGGTCACTAATAAAAAAAAAATAAATTAATAAATTTGGTAAAAAATTCCTCAGGGAAGCATCTTTACAATCTTAATAATCGCAAATTAAGAATATTAATTAGAAATCTAGTAGTTATTATCGTAAGTATTAAATCCTAGTGTTAAAAATGACTATATTGTAGTTTGTAATAAACTTTCTGCAGTAAAAAAAGTAGACGACCTTTTCTCTAAACGAGCGCTTTATTTAAAGAGAAAATCTATTAACTTATACACAAACAAAAATAATAAAAATTAAGATTAGCTGAGCTCTCCTTTATAAATTAATTATTGTAACGTAAAATTATCAATTTCTGCGATCATTAACATCTTGAGCTTGTCCAATCATATAATCTTCCTGAATGAGACGTAGATGTCTCAAGTGATCAAGAACCTAATTTTCCGCCATACTCCAATAAATTAGCATTTTCGAGACATAAAACATTAAATTCGATGTATAAATTTCCATATAAATATCTAATCTAGTATAATATATCTCGGAAAAAACCTGCAACGGGTCGCGCATCGAATGTAATACCGGAATGCTCTAGGAAACTCGATAGGTATCCGGATCGACAAGTGAAACAGCTCATAAAATGAGCCAAAAGCAAATCTTTTGCTATCCAAGAAACGGTAAAACGGCAAACGCTAAATTGCAGTCGAACGGACAGAAAAAAAAATCAGAAATTCCTGAATCCCCGAGAAAGCGGTGGCTGGAAAGAGGTGAGGCTGGATGGGGAGTAAAAACTGGCGGAAATGAACGGAAAAAAGGAAACGGGCGAGTTGTAAACGGTAACAGACGCGAGAACGCGGCGGCGGCGGAAAACGAGAAAATCGAGCAACGAAAAGAATCGCGTCTGTGGAACGGGGGGAAGAAGTCAGGGAAGAAGTCAGGGAAGAAGAAGTTGGTAGGGGGCGAACGAGTCTGGTTAAAACGCTTGCTAAGTGTTTAAGGAAGGACTCTCGCTGTTGACTGGATGCTCGAGATGCACTTGCTTGTGCATCATGCTCGGGCGGCACTCGTCGAGAGTGCGTCTTCGCCGCTGAGTTCGCGGTTTCGTGCAAATATCATCGACTTCCTGTCCCCGTCGACTTCCTGAATTTAATTAAAAGTTTCGGGGAGCGGGCCCGCGTTTCACCTTTCCCGTCCTTTTCACTCATTCGCCATTATCAGGAATGTTATTCGATAAACTACAGGTTTTTCCATACGCCGTGATTGTCGATTGCCGATCGAAACTAATTGGCGTGGAATCTGGTAGATCCCCGTTCTTGCGACGTCCTCGGGACGCGGACCGGAAGTGGAGGATCCGGTCGCTCGGTCGGTAACAGAACTCGGTCGATGACTCTGGCCCGATTCGCGGGAACGTGCTCCGGATGGAGGGCTCTTTTTGAATCTTTCATGAAATGAAAGCGATGAAAATATATGACGAGATTTTATTAAAGGCCCGGCGGCGCGGGGAGGGGGCTCGTGCATAAATCCAGGCAGAACTTTGTTCATGAAAGCGAATTTTCAGCCGCCTCGTTGCTTATGCATACAACGGCGCGGCGCGTTGTCTTTAGTCGGAAAGTAGTTTCAGATTGTACGGAGCGGAGAGTTCGCGCTCCCGCGTGCAAATCAGGTTCGTTCGCTGTTGGCGGAAATATTTTATGCATCATTTAAATGAGTCGAGTCGGCGCCCGGAAGGAGATATCGGTTATTAAAGATTTTGCCGTTGCTGTTTGTAGGAAATGGAAACGCCGACCCTCTCGAGCGAAATAGTTGTTGGCGTATTCAATTAAAAACGGATCGACTTAATCTGAAATTATGTTCTATTTAATCTTGAAGATCTAAATAAGGACATGTTCTTGAACCGAATATTGTAACAGTGTGTGTATGTAATTGTAATACATGTACATATACACTACTGTGCAAAAGAAAGAAGCACCTAGTATAATTATAAGATATAATGACAAACAATATCTAGAAATTTTATTTAAATTTACTTCATCTAGAAATTGTATTGTACAATTTATTGCATTTAAAGTATTAGATAATACATATATATTCTCAGAACTATTCAATTAAACAGCGGAATCCTTTTTCAAAACTTACTGTGTTCAAAACTTATTTAATTTTTTTACGCTTTTCTATTAAATATGGCCGAGTGGTTCTTTCTTTCTCACAGCATGTACCACTTTGTTCGAAACTCCTCTGCGAGTGGAGTGTTATTGGATGAGACGATATCGATGGTGGCGCCCGAGTACAGTGGCATGATTCGAACTCCCTGGAGTATGCAACCAAGTTATCTCCTCAGCCGAGCGGGTTGCCTGCTCGAAGGAGTATAAGAATCTGCGATACTATCGCTGGTACGAAATATTCAATTCTGCTGATCTATTGATCTTAATTAAATGATTTTCTGGCTCTGATATGATTTAAGAGCTTGTTGCTTCCCGTATAATTTCAGTTGACTCACTTGCACTTTTGCCCACTAGCTACAAAGCCGTAGATCACTGGACTCACCTGCAACAGAGAAAACGGAAACACATTATTAATTTACTTTAATCTCTCGTAAATGAAATTAAAAATCAATTAATTAATTATTATTAGACTGCGGATCTTCATGCATTTATAGCAAAATTGAGAAGATGAAATTCAAAATTGTTGAAAAATTTTAAAAGTTGAAGATGTCAATATATGTGTGATTCCTCCTCTATTAGAATCACTAAGGGAAGAAATAATATCCAATTTAGTTTCTATTTCTTGCAATCGATGCTGACATTTTTTATTTTGCATAAAGATCCGCAGTCTAATAATGACGTTTCTCCATTTTCGTGTGACGTTTGATGGGCTCTTGATAATCAAATATTTTCTATTTAAATAACACTGTATACTTTGTGAAAATTTATTAGTGCATATGAATTACGACATCTTTAACTGTGCACATTTAATGCCAATGTAGACATTTTCGTATGACATCGTTTAAATAGGCCCTAAGTTAACAATTAAATATTTTTGATGTGTACAGTATTATATATTTCCAACAATTTTTTCCTGAATATTTTTGTTTTGTATAAAGATCCGCAGTCTAATTATTATAAATGTATCTCAACAGTTTTGGTATTTGATATTTCGGATATAAAATGCCGATTCGTTTAAGGGCTCCATCATCGTTGTCTTTTCTTTTTATCGGAGTGGGAAAAGATGGATTTCGGGGAATGGTCAGAAAGATGCGGGTCCAGGAACGAAACAGCCACAGGCAGGATACGCGGGGGACAAGTTGCGGCGTTATCTGAAATTTAGGGTGCAGCTTCGGCGGAAATTGAGCCAGGGCCGTGCCGGAAGTGCCCCTCGCGCCCCGTGGGACAGCGACAGCGCGGTATAAATTGAGGAGGCCGCGTTTGAATCGAAGCGTGCCCCTTCGACGCGAAAATTGAGTTAAACACGCCCCTTTGGCCGGAGAATCCGGCCTGCGGTTACGAAGAAAGCTCTAAATTGATGTACTTTCGCCTCCGTCGAGCTACTATAGACCCTAATTCGGCCGAAAGCTGATATCCAATATCTATACCTGATACTCCGCGATTTTTGTAACAGTGGATCAACAAATTATAACGTTCCGCTCTCGAAAGAATCGAGGCAATCTTTCAATCTCGACGGTGATTGCATGCTCGACCACCAGGTTGCCGCATGGTGGCTTGTATTTGTGTGGTACTTTGCATTCTTGCTGAGTGAAACTCTCGCCATTGAACGAAATAAGATTCGGTTTGGATACTGGGTGTTCTGAAAAGAGACTTATACATTTATATTAAATAGAAGACGAATTGACTATTTGAAGAACTGCAAAAATAATGGCCGAATTTATTAAAAATTCACTCTCGAATTTCTTTCTTTCCAGTACTTATTTTTTCCCATTAACCTCTTGCCCTACGATTTATTTTACTGTTCCAATTCACTTTTTCAATTGCTGTAATTTCCTAACAAAGGAGAAAATTGATATCGTATGTTGATATTGTTATCGTAAATTGATATTGTATGCCGACATGTTCTCCAATAACTATTAACAAAACCAAAATAGAATTTCATCTCGGTTTAAAGAAAATTAATAACATACTATATATTTATTAGACTCTGTTCTGAATCGTCATCACGAGTCTGACACGATATTGTAAGACAAGGTGTTAATTCTTTAAAAATTTGACGTGCCAACGATTGTATATTAAAATAAGAACTTCATTCCAGAATTAAGTAAAAAGTTAACCGTGAATATAAACGAAGAGTCAAATGCTAGTAAAAAGGCTTAAAAATTAATGTAGACTAGATTGTTTATTCCTGCAGCCGAGCAATAAGTACTAAACGTAAGAATTCAGCCATTATATTTACAGGAACTTAACAAATTTTGGTGGAACGTAATTATGCTATTATATTGTTTGTTTCCTAGAAGATGTTTGATCAAAATAAATTATTTACGGTCTGTTTTTACTTAGAAATTCGTGTCCTATTTATTATTGTTTGTTTCCTAGAAGATGTTTCATCAAAATAAATTATTTACGGTCTGATTTTACTGAGAAGATGTTTCATCAAAATAAATTATTTACGGTCTGATTTTATTGAGAAGATGTTTGATCAAAATAAATTATTTACGGTCTGTTTTTATTTAGAAATTCGTGTCCTATTTATGACTGTGTAATAAAATTTGTTTACAGTGGTTCAGGACGTCATCTTTTGTCTCCATCCTCGAGTGGCAATTGTGCATTTTCATTTTCCCTGGAAATTCCCAGTACACAAGATTCAATGTGTCATATTAAAGAGCCGGCTCGTCGAGATCCAACTCAATCTACTTTCGAAATCACGCAAAACGTTCCCCCTCTTCGAGCACCACCTTCAAAGGAATCCTCATAAAGCGAAAGTACTTACTTTTCCCTTCGAAGTACACTCCCGATCACAAGTATCAGACGGATCGAAACGTTTCGGTGTTTCCATTTATTTCTCTCTTTTCATAGTTGTTACCATGCTCTGTTGAACAATGGTCGACTTGAATTTTCGCATAACAGTTCTCGTTACTTATGAACCGCTATGTTCTTCATCATCTATGTTGAAATCAGATGCTAGTTGTCTTAATACGTTCACAGTCCCACGGTTGATACAATACGTCGCGGTAATAAATATAATGAAGTTATTAAATAACAAGCAATAAATCAGAGGCAGTGTAACGAATACCGCAAGAATACCTGTCAAGACTAGAACGAGTTATGGCGAAACATGTCGTGTCGTGGAGAAGTACGAAAAACGTATTGAGGTAATTTTTTAATGCCATTTTATTCTTGTTATTTCATTCTTATCATCATTCATCCCTTGTATCAATTTGGAATATGTTTCATTGATTCCGAATTAAATAGTGTCACCTGCACAACGTCCTATTTATTGTGAGTGATGAGAATAATTTTATTTTAAACTTATCTCACTTTGTCATACTATTGCATTTAAGAAAAAAGAAATTTACGAAGTTAATTATAATCGTCTGTCTTATTATTAGACAGCGGATTTTATGCATTTATGAGAAAAATGAGTAGGTGTAATTGAAAACATTAGACGAATTTAAAAATACCTTTATAACGATAATTTTTAATGCTATTTTATTCTTTTTAACTCTTATTCATCCCCTGTATCAATTTGGAATGTTTCATTGATTCCGAATTAAATAGTGTGACCTGCACAACGTCCTATTTATTGCGAGCGATGAGAATAATTTTATTTTAAACTTATCTCACTTTGTCATACTATTGCATTTAAGAAAAAAGAAATTTACGAAGTTAATTATAATCGCCTGTCTTATTATTAGACAGCGGATTTTATGCATTTATGAGAAAAATGGGTAGGTGTAATTGAAAACATTAGAGGAATTTAAAAATACCTTTATAACGATAATTTTTAATGCTATTTTATTCTTTTTAACTCTTATTCATCCCCTGTATCAAATTGGAATATGTTTCATTGATTCCGAATTAAATAGTGTGACCTGCACAACGTCCTATTTATTGCGAGCGATGAGAATAATTTTATTTTAAACTTATCTCACTTTGTCATATTATTGCATTTAAGAAAAAAGAAATTTACAAAGTTAATTATAATCGCCTGTCTTATTATTAGACAGCGGATTTTATGTATTTATTAGAAAAATGGGTAGGTGTACTTGATAACATTAAAAACATTAGACGAATTTAAAAATACCTTTATAATGCCAATTTTTTAATGCGATTTTATTCTTTTTAATCCTTATTCATCCCTTGTATTAATTTGGAATATGTTTCATTGATTCTAAGTTAAATGTATATGCCCTGTACATCGTCCTATTTGTTGTGATTTTTAATGCTATTTTATTATTTTCAACCCTCATTCATCCCCTATATCAATTTGGAATATGTTTCATTGATTCTGAATTAAATAGTGGGACCTGAACGTCCTATTTATTGTGAGCGATGAGAATAATTTTATTTTAAACTTATCTCACTTTGTCATACTATTGCATTTATGAAAAAAGAAATTTACGATGTTAATTATAATCGCCTGTCTTATTATTAGACAGCGGATTTTATGCATTTATGAGAAAAATGGGTAGGTGTAATTTGAAACATTAACAACATTAGACGAATTTAAAAATACCTTCATATTATTTTCAATGTATTGAACATACATATTAAGAGCGAAAATAAATTTCAATGTCACACTCCGGTTTGTTGCAATTCAGGTGGACAATTTTTATTTTGCATAAAGATCCGCTGTCTAGTTATGATAAATAGATTTTGTGCATTTACAACAAAAATGAGGTGTAACTTAGAAGTTTATAAATATTGTTATACATTATTCCCTCCAGTTTGTTGAAATTCAGCTAGAAAATTTTTATTTTGCATAAAGATCCGCTGTCTACTTATGATAAATAGATTTTATGCATTTACAACAAAAATGAGGTGTAACTTAGAAGTTTATAAATATTGTTATACATTATTCCCTCCAGTCTGTTGGGATTCAGCTAGAAAATTTTTATGAAATTGTGAAAAATAAATTGTGAAAGAAATGATTAATATAAAAATTGGATGTTGAAAAAAATAATGGAACATCGGGACACTATTTCGTATAAGAACCGCTTTCATGGACGATTACAGATCAGACCAAGAGAAGCCATTGTTCGCAACGCGAGAACACCTAGCATCGGCTGTCGTCGGAACGAGGCCATTTTAGAGCAAGTGTCGTCCGACTTCTGCGCTGGAGTGTACATCGCTGTAACGTCGGGACGTCGGCGTCGCAGTCGTCCGCCGTTAAAAGCCAGCTAAAAAGCGTGCTCGGTGCTCAGTGCTCAGGTATCGACACGAGGGCTTTGGCGTTTATCTGCCAGAAATTCGGAGCAGAAACGGCGCGTAAAGCCCCGTTCCCAGAACGATCTGTCTCACCGGTGGCCGTGGACCAGGCGCGTTCGTTCGGTTTACGCTCGAGGCGGGCCCAGCCTCTGCCTAAGCTGTAATATAGGGGACGCGAGCATTTAGCTTATCACGCCGGACTATCTACCGGTGGCATACGCCTCTCGGTTAGGGTGATTTTCACCCCTCCAGGCGGTCGATCGCCTGTGCTCGCACGGGATACCGATGTCGGGCCCTTAAATCAGTTCGGCGGCTCGCCTCCGGCAGCTCGAATTTAACCTGGAACCTTATCAGCACGGAGGCGGAGGTGAGACTGAACCGAAGATAAGCTTGGTGCGCGACGAATTCGAGGCCCACCTGTTAGGGGACCCCGAAACGATCACGGTTCGAGCACCGGTAGTCAGCAGAATTGCTTAGCCTTGTTAGTGGGATCTTTATGTAAAATAAACATTTCCTGCATCGTAGACAATGTTTATTTTGCATAAAGATCCACAGACTGTTCATATATTTACCACACGGAATTTTTTACGTAGTTTAGAAATAACAAGATATGTCTCCCAAAATTTTTAGCTGTTTTGTTACACTATATACCCAACGAAATAAAGTTGAAAAATTTCTCACGGACTCGTAACGATAACATGGACTCAATAATGGTAAATTATAAATATTAGAACCCGTCATCTTGACAGGTCCCGTAAACCTAATGTGAACGATTAGACAGCGGATCTTTATGCAAAATAAACATTTTCCACCTGAATTGCAACAAACCGGAGTGACATAGAAATTGACTTTCTCTCTTAACACTAAACCTACCGAACCTTAAAATTAACTGGTACATGTTTCCTTATAGAAATGACAAGATTGATTTTATTTAGACTTTTTGCGGCCCCTATCGTAATACGTGCTCTACTAAAGATATCTATACTACCATTCCTTATGAAATATTTTTATTATTTCAATAATTGTAAAATAAAAAATCTGGAACCGGTCATTTTGACCGATGATGGTAGGTTTAGTGTTAATATGTTCAATAGATTGAAAATGATATAAAAGTATTATTTGATTCTCATTTTTGTCATAAATGCATAAAATCCGCTGTCTATTAATGAACAATGTACAGACGCAATAGGAAGTTCAAGGGCTAAAATATGGACACAGATGAATCACCAGAAGATGAACAAAGCGAAAAAGAACAAATTTATGAAATTAGAGTAAGTGAAATAAAAATTGCCATAAATCCACTACACTCAAGAAAATATATAGACGAGCACACGTTTGCAGGCATAGACAGGGTTCGTGTTAATTGGCGATTCAGTGGAACATACAAGCCCATGTAACACGTAGAATTCCCCAACAAAGAGGGCTGTCGCAGTCCGACCTTTTCTCTGGACTTTAGCCACCCCTCTCGGGACATTGAAAAGCAGCTGCTTACGAGGGAATGCCTAAAATACGAGCGAAATATCGAAAGTGGCTGGCGAGTGGATCGATCGGCGGATAAGAGGAAAAAAGGAGAGCGAGCTAGCTTTATGGCGGCCACAAACTTAAATCAGTAGAGACATTGTATTCAATACATTTTTCTGTCTACAGTTCTGAATTACCAACTCCGTGGAAAATATCCTGGTACGACAGTGGACTCTATCGAAATGAAATGATCAGCTAGTGAAATACATGAGGTTGCAACATGAGTTGGCAGTCTCTCTGAGTCAGCCAAAAGTCTTCTTATAAATGTTTCTTAACTATATATGGATTATAAGTTATGTACATGTACACACACACACACACACAATACAAACATTTTATGTATCAATCTACAATGAATGAATAAAGACTATGTAATAAAAAAAGCATATCGGCGTATATATTTATTGAACCACCAATTTTCCCGAACCTTCGACTTGTCCTAGAGTTATACAACTGATTCCCGCAAAAATTTACGCCCGCCTAAATTGTCATTAAGTTACTCCACTGATCTGGAATTGCAAAAATAGCGAAACTTTGAAAAACAAAAACTTGCGGTCATCTGGCTTGTCGTTGAGTTGCATTACTGAATTTCGTGCCACCTCCTTCGCGATCATGTTCTCCTAATACAAAATTCAATTTTTGAGATTTTCGAACATTTTCGCAAATTTTTGGTCGCCTGGCTTGTCGTTGAGTTGTACTACTGAAATTCGTGCCACCTCCTTCGCGATCATGTTCTCCTAATACAAAACACGATTTTTGGGCTTTTCGAAAATTTTTCCACGTTTCGGTCGTCTGGCTTGTCGTTGAGTTGCACTACTGAAATTTGTGCCACCTCCTTCGCTATCATGTTCGCCTAATACACGACTCAATTTTCGAGGGTTTTGAAAATTTTCGGTCTTTTGGATTTTAGGAGGATTTATTAGGAGAACATGATACCGAAGGAGGTGGCACGAAATCCAGTAGTGCAACTCAACGACAAGCCAGACGGTCGAAAATTGCCGAAAATTTTCGAAAATCCCGTAAATTGAGTTTTCTATTAGGAGCACATGATAGCGAAGGAGGTGGCACGAAATCCAGTAGTGCAACTCAACGACAAGCCAGACAGTCGAATTTCTTCGAGAATTTTCGAAATCCTCGGAAATTGAATTTTGTATTAGGAGAACATGATAGTAAAGGAGGTGCGACGGAATTAAGTAATATAACTCAACGACAAGCCAGACGGTCGAAAATTGTCCAAAATTTTCGATAACCCCGAAACTTGAGTTTTCTATTAGGAGAACATGATAGCGAAGGAGGTGGCACGAATTTCAGTAGTACAACTCAACGTCAGTCCAGACTATCGAAAATTTTCGAAAAATCAGTAGTTCAACTCAACGTCATGCCAGATGGCCAAAATTTTACGAAAATCTAGAACGAATATTCTTTTAATACAAAAGTTCATTTTTGTGTAATTTGAGCAAGTTCTCTCTATCCATATCCTATCCATCTTCAGGTACAGGATGGGGAAATAAGAAATAGATAACAACATTAACTTTTGTAACTAATATTCTTTATTTGTCACCAAAAAATTACAATATTGAATGTACATCGTGGTCAGATGAGAAGAAGGTTCCTAGCAGGAATGCGGTGACGTAGGTACGAATGCGCAGCCGATTGGATCAGAGTGGTTTGGGGATGCCTCGCTCCATACGAATTTTCGTCGGAGTCCGTAAACCATAAAGACGACAGCCACGTTGGATTTACGATGAGAAAAGAGGACAACAGCCGCGACAATCGTAAATTACAGCGAGTCCGGTGACTGACGATCGGCCGTGATCCAATTGAAGTGACGACGTTCATCAATCTGAGGATTTAATTAAAATTATCTAACGATCTCCCAGATGAACTATGAATCGATCTTGATCGGCTAAATGTGGTTTTATCGCCTCTATTGTTTCCCCATATCATTTGCAGCTTGATAGATGACTTTAACACTTGAAGATATGGTAGAAGCAAACATAGAAGCAAACACAATGTTAGAAATTAGAAGTAGACAGATTCTCCAGTTGTTCAAAGACACTAAATAAATAAAATGTGAGGACATTAAATGCACAGGACATAAAGAGAGCAATAAAAATTGTTTGTAGATCCAGAAGAAGATTGCAAGCTGTGTAGGCGAACTGTAAATCATAGGACAACACAGCGAAAGCCTTCAGAGCAATCTTAAAACCTCATTTCGAGACCCTTTAAAAACAGTCAGGACACTTTGAACTCTTAAAACTCTCTGAGCGTTTCAGAACCTCCGAGGTCATAAAGATCCGGTTGGGTCTTTAGGGTTCTCGAGATTTTTGGGATCACATCGCTTCTCGAAGCTTTTCAAACCTACAAAATCCTCGAAACTCTCGAAGCTCTTTATTTCTGCCATTTCAATGGTTCCTTGTACGCTATCGAGTTTTGAGGGCTTCGAGAGTCCAACTCTTATAGCCTTTGTACTTTTGAGGGTTCTACGAATTCAATGATTGCCAAAATCTTCACCCTCGGGATCTTCATAATGATCGAAGGTTGTTTAGATCCACAGAATTCCTTGGATTCGTGAATTTTTGTACAATTTGTGTAATCTGTACAAAATCCAAAAATTTTTTGGACACTTTGTACATTTGATACTTTTATAAATTTAAGGACCGCCAAAATCTTCACCCTCGGGATCTCCACATAATGATCAAGATTGTCAAGATCCACAGAATCCCTTAGATTCGTGAATTTTGTACAACTTGTGCAATGCATAAAAATCCAAAGATTCTTTGGACACTATATTTTTGAGGCATTTCTAAATTCAAAGACCGCCATCTTCACCCTCGAAATCTCCCAAACACTTGAGACCGTCGAGATCCATACTTGAGACTCGCGAATCTTTCGGAAACCTGCGATACCCATCGCGATCCCTGAAGATTTGTGGCACCTTCAGAACACTGTAGGAATTCCGGATGCTTTAAAACTCTCAAGAGCTTCTCGGGAAAGTTACCACCATCTGAACTACCATCTGACAACGCTGAAAGGCTTCGAACAGCTCAGACACGTGCACTGCACCACTATCAATGATCTCGAGCCGTAACCCATAACGGTAACATTTATTAATTACTAACAGACTCAGGCACGGCCTATTAACTTCGAATCTCACCTACCTAATTACGTCCCCGACGATCCCAGCGTCTCCTCGGGTGTCCACGCGCGGGTTCAATGGCAGCCGCAGCCCTTTTCAAACCGTGAAGCCGCTTAATTACCTATTGACTCGCATCGAGACAGTTCGTAATTACTCGTGACACATCTCCTTGAATGGGAGACCTAATTTTCCTGTTCGATTCTCGGAAAGCTGCTTTTCTTCCTCGGATTTCCTTCCCATCGATCTTTCCCCCTTTCGACGACCGTCATTAATGGACTGCGGATTTTTACGCGAAATAAAAATTGTTCAAGTCGATTGTCAGGAACTGAACTTTAATAAAAATATATTGTTAATCCCCATCGGTCCCTCAGTTTGTAGGGCTTTTATAAAAGTAATTTATTATATATATGTTTTGTTCAGCCTACAGTCAGCGAGTACTGTCTTCTGTTTGTTAACGTGTCTTGCCCTGAATGTCTTGGCAGCAGCCATAGATTTAGTATAAACTATTTATAATAGCTTTTATAATAGCGTTTATAATAGCTTATACTATTACAGTTCGGCCATCGATTATAAACTCTCAAAATCTCTTTAACCCCTTGCTGTTATTTTCTTTACAGTCGCAGTGATTAAAACGTCTTTATCCCCAAAAATGTCCTAGATGAGAAAAGAAAAATTATATTTTCAGTTTGGCTACATTTATTTTAATGCTTAAATATTGATAATTTACGAATCAAAGATTTCATTTAAAAAGAAACGCGTAACATTCATATTTGTTAGACTTGTGTAATTGGGAAGGGGTTAACATGAAATATATTCAGTATTGTCAATAGTGCAAATATTTGCTACTTCCTTCTCAATAGAATAATTAGCAAAACTATATATCGTTTTATTTCCTTTTATGTTTTACCATTGTACCAATTTTACACACGAGGGACACATTAAGTTGCGTAACCGAGGAGCGGATGAGGGTAAATAATTTTAATAAATCAGGAATAATATAACAACATCGTCTAGTTTTCCTACTGTATTTACAGTTCTGTGTTTGACCATTCCAATTTCCTTGGAAACGAATCGAATTCGCAGTCTAGTCATTAAATTCCGTCGATCCGCTGCTCGATGGCGAAAACGCGGCAGCGGAAAGTTAGTGGCAAGGGGTGGGGAGAGGCAGTAGAGAAAAGACGACGGTAAATCCGGATTTAATAGAGAGTTCTCGTGTGAACTTCCTTCCATATCGGCCGTAGACTGGTAACCCCGGGACCTGACGTCGGCATATTGCATTATCGCCCGACTTATGGGATCCCATATTCAATATGATGCCGCGCAGACTTCGGCCAGAGGGATTCGCAGCGAGGTGCCGGCGGGAGGGACGAGGCATATTTCAAAAGAGGGTTCTTCAGGATTGCCCGGTAGCCCCGCGCAGTGTATCATATCCGCTGACGCGGGACATACGCGAATAAATGGCATTACATTGCGCGAAGAACGATTCAAGCAACGCTGGAAGTCGGGATGTGCGAATAAAAGCGTTCGCAATCGTGGCCGAACGTTTGACACCTTGCCTCGCGATTTCTATCTCTATTTCATTATGTTCTGTTTCTTTTCTATTGATCTGCAGAAATTAGGTCTAAATCTTAGATCTTGAACTTTTTTTTAAAGGCCAAATTTTTTCTTGTTGCATCGTACAGTGCTCATTGTGAGAAACAAAAGTCTCGAAGGAACTATGGGTCTCAAGTCAACTGTTCTCTTAAAAACGACGTTAACAGTAGATTAACGTCATTTTGGCGGGTTCTAATATTCCAAATTTGCGATTATTAACCCTCCGGGTGCTGTGCCGGAGTCATTTTTGACTGGGAACATCCAAATTGTCATTTAAGCACTCAATTTGTGGCAACTAAATTAACTGAATACCTGTTTCATTGAGGACATCGGATAGGCTAATGTATCTACACGAGATACTATCAAAAGTAAATTTTTAGAAATTATTAATTACAGCTGTGAACGGTCCTAAGCATTGCCAATTATATAGCTATAAAGACTATCCGTTGTCCGAGGGTTAATATAGTTAATATCCTTTCCCGAGGAATTATTCACAAAATTTATTTCTTCGCGTATATATTATTGGAAAAATGGCCAAGAATTTGGACAGACACGTTCTTGTTATGTTTATAAAATAATGCGAAATAGTTATTTCTAGAGCTCCGTAAACCTAGTGTTAAAGTTTGTAAACTATTTCATTCCAATTTATGTACAAACTTTTTCCTATTTTTTATAATAGGATATGTTTGATTTACGAAATGTATTCAGCGATGTCCTACGAAAGAGTCTTTATAATTCCAACAATTCTGGCATTTTTTCTCGTTGCATCGTACAGTGCGTAAAATAATAAATTATAAATAATTAATAAATAATAAATAATTCGCGAGACCGGTCAATCTGACCGGCGCTGTTAGGATCGGTGTTAAAAACAGGTAACGATAGTTGAAAGGAAGAAACGTCGGGGAGCCTTCGTTTTTTGGACGATCATTAGAAAACGTTTCATCGAAAGAAGGTGGGAACCGGTTTGAAACGGCGCCGGACACCCCATAGACGGAGTAAGAGTGTCGAGGGTGGGTTGGGAGAGAGAGAGGGGGCTGATCCTTGCAGGAGGTCCTCGCGTGTTATGGTCAACGATGCCATAATAAAACTATTCCTGTCGTGGCTTACGGGACGGAGGCAGAAACGAGTCGAGGAACGACGGGGGTGGGTATCCCACGGGATATAAATGCCGGCAGGGTGTTTCTTTGGACCGTGGCCGGCCCGGTAGATTCAATCACGACCCCTCCTATACCGACGAAACTCGCGCCTCGAATACCAAGCAGACCTTTTCGCCTCTCGGTATTAGAGCGTCCCGGTGTCTTTGATCGTGACGGGAATCCTGTCCGCGGTAGAATCCACCTTTTCCCGGGACCCACGCCCTCTAACTCGCCGATCGCTCCATCTGACGACCAGGTAACATCAGTTTCAAGTACCCTCTGTGCTAGACGTAATCTAACTTGCTTGACTCCAACCTTCTAATCTATTCATCGAAGATCCATTCGGCGATGAACGCTCCCTTGCCTACAATATTGACTCGAGGTGTTATTAATTTTCTTTGAACCTTAAT
>CM052278.1:7999671-8014027 GCA_028455795.1 Lasioglossum marginatum | reverse complement strand
AATGCTCATTATACATTTTAAATGCATTTTTCTCGAAATATGTTTGTCGAAGCTATTACTCCCACCGCTGTAACTTCGACAAAAATTATTAAAATTGCTTAAAAAAATTCAAGTCCATTCTGCAATACCTGTCCTTTAAGAAAATCCCAAAGCTTGTTCATCTAGGGAGAGGAACAAGAAATTTAAAAAAGTAAAAGAATCAAAGACAATTTTGACGGAACGCATCTGGATCGAGGGAAGACTATCTGAGAGGATACGCTCAAGTGTCCTCGGAGGGGGTTGAAATCGATTCTTTGATCGTGCTTTTGTGGTCCGGCCTGATTTACCGGGCTCTGTTCTCCGTGCTCTTTCGTCGACGCTTGTAGGCGAGCACGTTTTTATCACGAACGAAACGTGCACCAGATGCGGACCGTGTCACCCTAACGCGTCTCTCTCGCCTGCTCATAACCCTCGCGAACGGTTAGTACATCAAATTTCCTCGTTCTCGTGCGGGAGGGCCCCATGTGTCGCGATCCACGTCGCCGGGATATGTAAAACGCGAATTTCGATTCGCGTTGCGTCGCCCAGTCGGCTTCGAGTAACGACACTCCCGAGAAAAGAGCAACGAGCTCTCCGGATTCCTGCCCCCTCGAGATTGTACCCCTTGAAACGAGTGTTGTGTCTTGAGGGGGTACTCCCTTCCAAATGTTTTTTGTTCGTTATTTTTGTGAATATTTCTTGCCTTGTCTGATGGAAATTTTTATAATCGGGAAGGTTGTGATATTCATCGGGAGTAGTATCATTTAACAGTGCAAAAAAGAAGACACCACTTTCTAAAACAGCTTTCCTACAGGTATACTTCAATATAATAAACAAACAGAAAGTGTTGTTTAATTTTATCGGTTATGCTCCAGGAAATGAAATATTAATTTAGGAATTGACTGTACTTTGCTTTATTAAAATCGTGCTAGTAAATCTTGGGGTGTCATTGTTATACACCGATGAAACTTGTGGTTGACAGATTATGGATAAAAAGGTAATAAAAATAGGTTTTAGTTGTGGAGGGATGAGGGTACCTGTGGCTACTTCAAATTCTGAAAGAAGAATCCGTATTCTCTACGCAACAACGAATAGGGGGGCGGAACAATGAGAATGCCACGGATAAACGTTGTATACGATCCTGAGCCGCCATTATCCATCGATGAAGGATGAACCGAGCATATTAAAGATTGGGGAGGATCGATAGGACGAAATCCTGCTTTGGTAGTCGGCGTTTCTGGTAAGATTGGTGGAAGCTATTTTCGAGGTGGAATCTGCTGATGGGATTTCGAAAAATAAAAAAGATGGAGGGGCTGTAAATTGAATGGTCTTCTTATCCCCAATTGATTGATGGATCATTGCTAGGATTATTACAATTCTACCTATACAGAAGAATTATTACCATTGATCCTGTTCATTTAAGGAGAACAGGCAATGATCAATAACGACATACAATTTTATTTTACATTATTACCAGTGTACTTTTATTTTACATTTTTACCAGTGTACTTTTATTTTACATTATTACCAATGTACTTTTATTTTACATTATTACCAGTGTACTTTTATTTTACATTATTACCACATATTCCATGATCTAATTTCTGCCCTAAGTACCCAATTGGTTTGCAGTACCAATTACGATAAGGGTAGGCAAAGTGCATACTCCAGAGCATAATCAGAAAGCGAGAACAGAAGCTCAACGGTCCTCCATTATTCATAAAGATGTTTATTGCTAGGCTGCAGATTTTTATGCAAAATAGATATTTTCTGCGACAGTTGCAATAACCAGGAGTCATTCATAAATTGCTCTAATAATTTCAATAAGTTGATGATAAAATATTGACATTCCTAACCTTTAACATTAAACCTACCACCACCAGTCAAAATGACTAGTTCCAGATTTTGTATTCTACAATTGCTGAAACAATAAAAATAATTTCATAAGAAACGATTGTATAGATATCTTTAGTAGAACATGTATTACAATAGGAGCCACACAAAGTCTAAATAAAATCAATCTTCTAATTTTTATAAGGGAACATGGGTAACAGTTACTTTTAAGACTCGGTAGGTTTAGTGTTAAACTGTAAATTCGTGTCCGGACTGAATAAAATATTTCAACAAAGTATTCGAAAAAATCATTGTGATTTTTTAAGATCTTTTTAAGAACTATTATAAAAACAGCATCGGGCAGACCCATTTTTACAGTTTGAGATAAAGTACCGTAAAGACGTTTACAGTCTGAAACAAGTTAACGTATTTTATTCTTTCTACTGTTTCAAATGGCTCCTCCCAGTCTTGTCGTAAACGCATAAAATCCGCAGTCTACTTACCACTATCTCTCGGCCTCCTAAGGATCAGGATCGGCGAGGAAAAAAGGTAACAAAGATCGCAACTTAATGGTGAGATTCTCCGCGAAGCTGGACAGGCGACGCTTATGTTAATAGGGGACAGTAAAGTCCGGCGTAAAATTCGCAATCTCCGCGGAGGATATTTCTCGTCGTGCTCGGCAGGTGTTCCAATAGTCGCGAACAGGAGGAGCCTAAGCGAGGCGTTTCCCGTCTCTATTCTTTCCAGCAGAACAATTCCTTACGCTCTTCCCCCCCTGGCGGAATCATAAAGGTTTTCCGGCGTACGGTATCTCGAACAGTGGACGCGCGAATCGCCATTCTTATCTTGCCGCTTTACTCTCTCGCTGCAGCGAGCAAGAGGGTAGATAAACACAGAAGAACCGCAATGATACATGTACCATATGCGCACGCGACGAACCACCCCTCGCACCCCTTACGCCCCTCGACGAACACGTTCCGCAACCCTCGAAACGGTTAAGACGTCATATTTTCCCTCTTTGAGGCGCACGTGCGCCGCGATTTCCCTCGGATGAACGTTACGCCAGAGCAACGGCCCAGAAGCCCCAAGAAACTGGATACATTTATTTATTTTTCCCACACGCCCATGATCATCTGGATCGTCGACGCATCGTACGCTCTTTTTCTACACTTTTCGTGGTCGCGTGATTAAGGGGTTAGGACAGTAATATTTTGAAAAAATCGAAATTTTTTTTCTTAAATAGTAGTTTCAAGTCTTGAGAACAGAATGCAAAAGGCTTCAATATAAATTATTTCTCGAAGTACCGTTCCGAAAAATTACATTCGTAAACTTTAAACGCATTTTTCCCACAGTTGCGTTCTTCAAAACGGTGTACAAGATACAGTGACTCCCACTAATATTCGGACACTCTTAGAAAGACGATAACTTTTTAAATATTCTGCTATACGATTTGAACCTTTTTGGGAAGCTAGAGCAATTAGTTTACTACAGGATGTGAAAAGAGATTTTTTTTAATTGCAATTGATCGAAATTATAGAAAAAATACTAAAAGTTGCATTCTACAACTTTTTTATGTGGGCCTATATTGAAAATTTAAAAAATAAGTTTTGTAGATCTGTGTCAATTAAACATGTTCTGAAAATTTCGTCAAAATCGGTCGACGTTGCAATAAGCTACAAACGTTTAAAGATGGTAAAAATTGCAGATTTTCACGATTTTCGGCCTATAACTGCAGTAAATCTAAGGATTCTTAGATCTTTCAATGCCTATCGTTTTTTCCGCTTCAACCGATTTCGATGAAACTTTCACAGTGCATATAATTGACAGAGATCTACAAAACGTATTTTTTAAATTTTCAATATAGGCCCACATAAAAAAATTGTAAAATGTAACTTTTAGTATTTTCTCTGCAATTCCGACAACTTGCAATTTTCTTCAAAAATTTTGGCCACATTGTGCAATGGTTCTAACTTCCCAAAAAATTTCAAATCATATGGTCCAATATTAAAAATGTTGTCGTCTTTTTAACCCTTTGCACTCGGAACTATTTTAACTAGAAAATTAAACATTTCTTCCGATCTAGAATATTTCCATTCCCTATGATTTTTGAAATTTTATGGATATAAAATTGGTATAATAATTCATGCAATACCTAAATGTTTAGTAATTGGTTAGATACCGATATATTTAATAATGGAAACAATATTTTGAATAATGGTACAGCAATTTTTAGGGGTGCCTCAAAGGGGACAACCGAGTGCAAAGGGTTAAAAGTGTCCGAATATTAGTGGGAATCACTGTATCTCGAGTTCTACCTTAGCAAGTGCATTAAAATTTTAGTTATCTTCATTATAATATCTATTGGCATTGACGATCGATTTTTTTTCATTTTCCCATTATTTTGTTAAATATAAATAAAAAATTAGCAAATTTTCTACTGAAATTCAGTCATTAAATTTAAAATATCTGCCATTTTGTTGATTTTCAGAAAAATTGAAATGTGGAATCGTCAATGCCCAGGGAATATATCACAGTTTGTGACATTTTTGGGATTTTTGATATAGTTAATTCGATTTGTAGGAATCCTGTACACCAGTTGGCCATCTGAAAGAAAAGATATTCGGAGCAAAGACGAAGAAAGGCATAAGAACAAATTATTTTTGAAATATTACAAGCATGTTTTTATAGTTCATAATATAGTAAACTGAAATACAAAATCTTATATTAATTGATCATTCATTTTTTTCTGTACTGTTGTTTAAAAATCTTATATTTTCCCCACTTGTTACTGTGTTCTAACCCCTTAACGTAGGAACACTTTTGAGGTTTCTCGAGATCTGCAGAATTTAGGATATTGGGGCAATTCTTCTTTGGTTTAGAATTATAGTTGGATTATTAAACTTGCTATCAAAATAGAAATTATCTGCTACTTCAACAAGCTATAAAAAATATATTCATATTTTTCAATTCATTTAATTCTCCTATTTTTTCAAATTGCACTTACTCACTTTTGTCATAAATATATCAAATCCGCAGTCTATTAATTATAGCAGGCCAAAACACAAAATAGAAGAAACATCAAATGAATTTAATATCACTGGTACACGAGAAGAAATCAATTTTTATGTAACTCCCCTTTCTTGTAATTTATACGAACAATTCTTATTTTGTATATAGTATTGTATATTATATATTGTATTTGTAGATAGCCTCATTTACTTAGCATAAATATTTGGTTGCTCGTAGATGTGTGCCTGAAATACAAACTTGTATAAAAAAACAATCTACAAAAATATGTATGCAGCATAAAGTTTCGTTCTTATTAGCACGATTGTTGTCTTTCCAAATTTAATATTAATACAGAAAGATTTTATTTATCCGGAGACGTATGTAAATATTTATTCATATAAACATCTACGGTCGAAGTACTGAAATGGATTTTCTCTATTTCATTCGAGAGACACGGAACCCGAAAAATCAGGAAAATACTGAAACAGGGAGAAAGTAAACCGCGGCAACAATGGCGGTCGTAAATGTTTAACAAACCGAAAGGAGGAGGCCGCTGGGAAGGACAAGGGGATTATCATTGAAAACGTGCTAACTTCGAGAGGGAGAGCGAGAGAAAAAAAGACGGAGAAGAGGTAAGATGTAACGAGGGTGCGAATCCGAATGTCTGTCGGATGAACGTCGGAGGGATGAGAAAGAAAAATCGCATCAAATATTTACCCTGGTGCGCGAAGGTGTCGCGGAGGAAAATCGAGAAATCAAGAGAAACCGTGGCCATTGACAGGGAAATCCAGGAGGGAATCGAATCCTTCGAGCGAGCCCCATTTCATGTTTCTCTTTTCTTTTTGTTTCCCTTCACGCTTCTCTCGAAGACTGGACATAAAAATGCTTGCTGAACTTCGAAATATAAAACATTTCTTCTTGGAGAAACAAGGTCGTGAGTAAAACGAAAAAAAATCTCTGGGAGTACAAAATTGTTGAAAGATAACACACCACATTTTTCTAATATTCTATTACATTTACTTAATTAACTTACTCTCATCTAGTGTAATTCCAATATTAATATTAAAGCTTAATAAAAATTTACTGGATATTGTCGTCACGTTTAATCCACATAAATATTAATATTGGTATTGAAATTACTAAATGGGTCAAACGCGATGACTAGACTGCGGATCTTTATGCATTTATGGCTTATGAAAATGTTCAAAAAAGGCTAGAATATAAAATTCGATAGAATTTTGTATAACTTTTATTTGTTTTAGATCTACAAAGGCTGTTCCCATTAAAAATAGAACTTTAATTCATTTCATTTTCTTAAAAGAGTCTACAAAAATTAGAAAATGCATAAACATCCGCAGTCTAATCATGACAATATCAACGTTAATATTAATATTGGAATTACTAGATGGGTTAGGATAGTTTGATGTAACTAATAACTCCGTTAAATAACAAATGGAAGACTGTGTAAATTTAAGAAAGACCCAATTCGTACACCCTAAAAATAATGAGTTTAGAGACATCGAGTGTCCCATTAGATTCAAACGCCATGCAAACAAGACTCAATCACGGAGCCGTGAGTCACGTTCAGGGAGGCATCGAGATGGCAATTTTTGTTTAACCACTCGGTCATTAGTAATTGGATCTCTCGTATTTGTCGATCTCGGGATCTACGAGTTGAAGAGACCGAATCCCTCGTCACCCTCCCCGCAGCAACCCCCGGCAAGCACACGGCTGTCCAAGTTAAATATTTGACGCAATATTTCTCTCTCCTCTCTGCCGGCCCCGTCTAATTCCGCCCCTCGGACCCAATAACAGGTCGTTCTTAATTTGACTTTTCTTTCGTTTTTATCGTTTCCTCGTTCCCAATAAATCGCGGCGAAACTTTCCCCTATTCGTCTCGCGTAAGCGGTGTTTGATGCTTCCCGGTTGAACATCTGTTAATCTCCGAACGAACGTTACGCAAGCTAGCTGGAATCGTTTGTTATACCTTATTACTTCGCCGAGATGTGAAAGTTTTTCTCAATTTTTTGCGATGCCGGGGTAAGATGCGAAATTATCTGATCCCGTTCCGAATAACCGAGGTTCGGGCCAACGCTTAATTGCTTCGGCCTCGTTGGATGCAACGAACGAAGCTTTAAGTGTTACAGTAAGAAGCAGTTAAGGAGCGTCTTAATAAATACGATTTTTGAACACGTGTATCCGAAATTGATCTTGTATCCGAATTAATCTGCAAGCTATTCTAATAAACTTTCGTTCAAACTTGCTCCTCGTTCTTGTTCCATAAAATAGTCAAAAATAATCGTACATTACTTTTTGAGTCTTGTTTCAAAGGGGAACCTTCAGTCTTCAAATTCGCGGTGGATCCACTCACGAAACATATTTCTTATGTTTTTACAAACGTTTGAACTTTTCAAGAACAAACGTGTCCTCAGGTTTTCACTTGTTACATCCTGCAAAATGTTTCTCGAAAAAATTTAACAATTAATAGAGAAAACAGAGGATTCAAGCTTTAAAATGAGTCTAAGTTTATTGTCGTACTATTTCTTTTAACGAAATTCTTTCGCTGCGAATGCAACACCTATCGCGCAAATAAAGTGACAAAGCCATGCTAAATATTATCATTAGAACGTACACAATGAAAAAACTAAATTTATGTCAGTCTCGTCGTAAATGTGGGCTGTCCAGAATTAAAAAACTATACAGAGGAATATCCCGAAGGATCGGTTTGTCAGACAAAAGGGAGGAGAGAAAAAAGATGAAAGATAACGATCTCTCTCCGTGGCAGTCGGGATGAGACGCCTTGAGGCTCGCAGTCGGCTCGGAGGGTTAATTACAGCTCGTTCGAAACGGATAAACTTTCGGCTGTAACTTTCGTTGGCATCTATACGAAGTTCAAGAGATGTTTATTGCGAGGAGCACCCGGTATAATATTCGAGCGTAAGCGATTCGCGGTGCCGCGTGTTTCGATACATCTCGCGATACGCTAGATCCCATCGCTAACAACATCCCTCTGGTCCACTGTATCGGAGTCGCCCGAAGGTTTTCCGGCAAACGCGAAGAAGCATCCGCCGCTCGCAGTGAATTACGAGGATAAGAGAAAGTCTCGAGAGGCGACGGCAGGTTGAAAATATTGCGGTGCGACGGTTCCCGCGTGCATATGTATATACCGCACAAGGAGATTCCGCGGGGAAACGGCCGGCGAGCTCATCTACAGGGTGTTCCAACGGATTCGATCCAGCCGAAATTATTTTACTCTTTCCGTTACGAATTTTTCCCCCCCTTTCGTCTCAGGACCTGCTACATGTACATTACGAGCATAACTGATCACACACACTTTAAATCAAAATAACTTTTTGACGTCTAAAAATATTTTGAAAAAATGCATTTGGTCGGAATTGCGAAAAGAAATAGTAAAAATTGATTTTTACTACTTTTTTAGCTGGGCCAATAACGAAAATCTAACAGATGTGTTTGGTCAACTCGTATAAATTATATACGCTCTGGAAATTTCATTGAAATTGGTTTACGAGCTATAAACGATCAAAAGTGGTAAAAAGACCGAAAATCTTGAAAAATAGCGATTTTTACCACTTTTGATCGTTTATAGCTCGTAAACCAATTTCAAAGTGGTAAAAAGGCCAAAAATCTTGAAAAATTGCGATTTTTACCACATTTGACCGTTTATAGCTCGTATAAACCAATTTCAATGAGAAATATTCACATCTTTTACATCTTTTAAATTTTCGTTATAGGCCCAGCTAAAAAAGTAGTAAAAATCAATTTTTACTATTTCTTTTCGCAATTTCAACCAAATGCATTTTTCCAAAATATGAAAATCGATATCGTCACAGAAAAGTTGCAAGTTAGATTTGTAAATGCGTTGGACTTATAAATAACGACATGCACAAAATGAATCTGATTTTCCTCGCGTGATACATAAAATCTATAAATTTATAAAATGACAAGTCGTTCGATTATACTAAAATTGAATGTTTTGTTCGTTCAACTTCCTCATTTTTTAGATTGTCATCTATATTTTTTAGCGTTTTCTATCATTGACTAACAGTACGTACAATTACGACAGCATTTTGAGTAAACATCGAATACGCGACAATCACAAGGTAACGTGTACATTATAATATTTCTTGATTGAAACACTTGTCAAAATTCGCATTCTGAAATCGGACATTTCATGAGCAACGACCCGTGAGAAATCTATCGACAATTGACATCTCCCCTAAACGGAGTTAAATCGAATCATGATGTCGCTGTCAGACCGACCGCAAACGGTTCACCCTGTACACTGTGTGAACCTTAAAAATATCCGTCGAAACGGATGGCTCCGAGTCGCAGCGTGCACGATCCGACAGAAATAGAAGCTGAACGCGCGATCTTCGAACGATACTCCCCTTCGCAGCTCGGCAGGACGAAGGCCATATTCTGATCCCCGTTCCGTTCTGTTGTGAATTCTGACTGACGGAGAACCTGCCAGGCACGACGAGCTATTTTGAAACGCGCCAGAGCCGAGAGGGTGACACGGGCTTCCGTCCGCGGACGTTTTTGGACGCGAATTCTTGATGGAAGCCTTGACAGCCGGGTTTTCCTCCCTTAGCCGCAATAAAAGCTACACGGTTCGTCTGGTCGATCCGGTGACCCTCGCTGGGTACCCACAATTTTTGTTTCCTCAATTTTTTGTAGATTTCTCACCCCCTGCTATGAAAGACACTTCCCACTAATTTTGCATTCTCCTTAACCCCTTGTCGTATCATTTTCTTTACAGTTACAGTGTTCAAAATGTCTTTATTCCGAAAAATGTAGAGGAGAAAAGAAAATTTATATTTTTTGTATGGCTACATTTATTTTAATGCTTAAGTATTGATTACAAACGACTCAAATTTTAGTTCATTTAAAAAGAACGGCGTAACATTCATATTTGTTAGACTTCGTTTAAAATCTTCATCACGAGTCTGGCTCGTTAAAATACGGCAAGGGGTTAAAAATGAAATTTAAGTTTGACGTTCGAAGTTCATGGTCATTTGAAAGTCATATCACGGTACATGGTTGAATGTATTTTTGAAGACTTCGAGAAAAACAACCCCTGCGGTATACTAACCACTTGGTAACATTCAAAATACATATCGTTGGTGCACAAGAATAGTAACACATCCCAAAAATTTCCAATTTAGAGTTTATTGTAAAAATTTATAGCAAAATCCCCATATTTTTATGTGGAAGATATTATTATTATTATTTCTTCCGATATTATTACTTCCGAAAATGACCGTTGGAATGCGGTTGTATCGTTCGTCCCTTACTACAAAGTAAAAGTATAAAGCATAAAGTAGCGCAGGAAACAAGAAACTTTTAAATGGCTGTGCTGGAAAATGTATTTTTTTGAGTTGTGTCACTATTCTTGGGCACCAACGATATGTATAAAAAATTGTTTACGTCGTCAAAATTGAAGAAGATATTCTCGGGGTCACACTCGAGTGAGAGATCCTACATATACCTAAAGAAATAAATTTGTTAATAATCGTAAACTAAAAATATCAAAGCCCGTCATTTGATTTTTTACTTAGTTGAATTTAAAGAAAATATTCTAGGAGTCACACTCGAGAGAGACACCAACAGAAATGTTGAATAATTCCTCATGGATGCATAATCTCAATAATCGTGAACTAAAACTATCAGAACTCGTCATTTCAGGTAAGAAGTCATTTTAACCCCTTGCATTTTCTTTACAGCGATTAAAACGTCTTCATGCACAAAAATGTCATAGAAGAAAAAAGAAAATGTATATTTTTGTATGGCTACATTTATTTTAATGCTTAAGTATTGATTACAAACGAATCAAATATTTTATTTCATCTAAAATGAAACGCGTGACATTCATATTTGTTAGACTTTGTTAAAAACCTTCTTCACGAGTCTGACTCGTCAAAATAGGGCAAGGGGTTAAGCAAGTGGTGAAATTGTACAGTGAATGAAATGTCCGAGGTCTTAATCATCATAAACATCATACGATTTGATCGAAAGTGCTCAATGGCACGCGCCTCATTGAAAGCAGGTAATTTTATTGAAACTGCCAATAACGGAAACAAAGTTGTGCGATTATGGCGGAAGATAATACACGATAGTTGCGAACAAGTACTACGAGCGACCCCGAAGGAGCCCCTCGATGTTGGTTAAGGAACGTTTATTACCTGAACGCCGGGTTAAAGTGCAGGCAGACGTCGGGCATTAAAAGTCGCCGATTAAAGCGCGCGACAAAGCCCCAAAGCGAGGGAGGAAGAAAACGAAGAAACATTTTACGTTCCGCGATAAATCATCGTGTGTCATAGCCGGGCTATAAACTGCATCGCGCTGAGGACACGCGAACACGTGAAACTACTTTCTACGAATATCCTGTCGTCCCTGTTGAACGCCTCGCGTGCGGATTGAAAAATTTCGCGAGGACACGGTAGTTCGCGCAGCGGGGAGTCGATTACCGTTTTTGCGTACCTATTGATCGTAAAAGCGAATGTTCATCATTCATTCCGGAGATTTGATTAACTCCGGCGTCGGCGGATGTTTAAACTTGAATCGGTCATGGTTGGACTACAGACTCTACGGGTTTCCATTATTTTTATTTGATTCAGATGGAGTGGGGGGAAATTAATCTTGTCGACGAACTCTTAATTGAACTATTTAAGGCCACTAGGGATATATATATGGCCTCACTTAAATTTATGCTAATAATATTATATAATTCTTGTGAATTTAGATGAAATTTTACTATCTATTTCTATTCTAAATATAATTTAATTTAATCATTCCATTTTGAAAGTATATTTTCAAGATCCTCTTAAGCGTTAAAGAATTATTTAATAGTAATAAGTCGTACTCTAGTAATTATTACTCACCAATTTTCGTTGCTGTCAGGTAAAAGAATCGATCGATTGTTTAACCATTGGTTCGACGATTAAATAATCAAGCAGCGAACTCACCTGAAATAGAAAAGAGGAAAGAGGTCAGTAAAGAAACTATTTTAGATAGCTGTTTCCGGAGAAGTTATCAAAGATTCATCGACGTCAATCTTGAAGACGGAAATATCGATAAATCTTGAAATAACAATTTTAAAACAAAGAACGTTTCATATTTTTCATATTGAAAGTCGACACGGCAGAGTGCGTGTGTGTGCGTGTGGGCGGTACAGTGATTCGTCAAGTGGTAATGTAAGTTTCGAGTACAGTCGAAGCCCGGCACTTAAGAATACACCCTAATCGAGAAGCCCCTTATCTTCGTGATGCATTGTAAGCGTCTGGGTCGTGAAAAACGGTCGAAAATGCAGGGAACCGGTGCTTTCGGCCGAGTTTACGATTTCGCGTGGAAACGAACTTGCAACGCGTGTTTAACGTTCGCCTGGTAGCACGGTGGGCCCTCCAGCCTACATGTAACGGTGGTAAATTAACCTTTATCTCGGTGGCGAGCGACAAGCGATGCCAACACCGTTGTCCCAAGCTGTACAGCCAAGACAAAATCAACCGGTCGCCTCGTCCTCACCTCTGGTCCCCCCTAATTGTCTGATGTTCTCCAAAAAGTAAAAACTTTCTTTTGGACTTCTCACCGACGAGAAAATTTTCCCGACATCAATAATAAATGTTCAATTACGATTTTACTCCTGCTGCATTTTTAGACATTTCTGAATCCAATCGGAAAACTAGCTTCTTTAATATATATCATCATTCCTATCACATTCCCTAATTCCTCTGAATTGTCCAATTTTACCCCTGCTACATTTTTAGATATTCTTTCGATTCAATTAAAAAATTAATTTCTGTAGTACTACCATCCCCTCCTTATGCTTAAAAATTTTAAAATTTAGTTTCGTTAATACCACTGCGGTCCTCCTTTAACCCTTTGCACTCGGTTGTCCCCTCCGAGACACCACTAAAAATTGCTGTACCATTATTCAAAATATTGTTTACATTATTAAATATATCGGTATCTAATCAATTACTAAACATTTAGGTATTGTATGAGGTATTATACCAATTTCATATCCATAAAATTTCAAAAATCATAGGGAATGGAAATATTCCAGATCGGAAGAAATGTTTAATATTCCAGTTAAAATAGCTCCGAGTGCAAAGGGTTAAAATTTGAAGCGGCGAGATAAAAGTGAAAAATTGCCACACGGGACGAAAAGACAAATAAATAAGACAAAAAAAGATAAATAAATAACAAAGAAAAAATTGTAAGATTAGATGTACCATGACGAAACTCTCAATTGGAAGACACAGGAGCTAGATATAAATTAATATTTTTCACTAATAATTATAACGTAATGAGAACAATATATTAATACTCTTAGAATCTTTTCACTGTTCGAAATTGCACCTACTCATGAGTCTACTCGTGACTTCGACAAAAATTGGAACGTTCCGAGAAAAATGCCTCGTTAGAGGTCTCTTCAGGGGCATTTCGGGGCTTTGTAAGATCGCGGGGGGTTACGAGATCCTCGAAAACGATCATTTCGGTCGTTCGGCGTGGAACGATCGCGATATTCGACGATACAGTTGAACAGAGCCGAGCGTACACCCACCGTAAGAGGGAATTAACGCGAGTTGACGGTGGGCGAAGGGCGGCTGCTAATGGGGTCTGACGTTGACGAATCTCCAGGTTACGAAGTCGTCAACCGCGCAGAGAGCTCCGGTGCCGGGAGGTTGGTATTACATCTAAGGTTCACGCTTACCAGCTTATCGTAGTAATCTAAAGCATTCATTTCCGTCTGATGAGACGACTATTATTTCCGACGAGTTTCTCGCCGGAGAGGAACGCAAAGGGAGAGAGAGAGAGAGAGAGAGAGAAAGATGGAGAAGGGTGTAATTTCACTTCGGAGACGTCACGCGAGCGAAAAAGTGACGATTCTCACCGGTGATGGCTTCATGAAAAATGAGAGATGGAAACAATTCTGGTCGGAATGAATTACGAACGTTAACGAAGATTCACTTGCCACCATTGTTACAGAATGCATAAATGATTCTTCCTGGATAAATCTCTCGCTCGCGTGCGACTGGAACGAATTATTTAAGCAACCGGAGTGGACGATAATTATTCATGTGTTTCGGTGGCTATTTACGGTGTGAAGCACTTTTATGAATTACTGTTCGGATCGTATTGTTATTCTGCGTTGCGTGAACAATAAATTATAAGGTGAACTGACATTTTCTTTCTATTCTGTCGAGACTTTCAGTATAAAGCGGAATTTTTAAATGTTTTTTTTTACTAGTTTATATCTATACACAGGTTGCGAAGCTCGCAATAATTCTTTGTTAATTATCAATCTAGAGTTTCAAGTCGTTCATGTGATTGGTGATTTTCATTTTTAAATGCATGTAAATGAATACGTCGCAGAGAGTGTTAAGCGGCCCCTAGACGATCAATATTATCGTACAATATCAATTATTGTGCAATATATTGATATATTTACGAAGCAATATTTACGATATTGTAC
>CM052278.1:7988965-7999413 GCA_028455795.1 Lasioglossum marginatum | reverse complement strand
TCAATATATTGCGCAATCTTCCAATTTGATTTACAGACGATCAATATTATCGTACAATATCAATTATTGTGCAATATATTGATCGTCTGTAAATCAAATCGGAAGATTGCGCAATATATTGAGTCAATCAAAAAGAGTTTGATTTTTATTGTAAAATCTCGTAAATATTGCTTCGTCTGTGGGTAATATTGCGCAATATTGGCTCAGTTTCTATCTTCACAGTCGCAAAGCGAACATTGAATTTTCAAGTATGGCTACGAAGGAAAAAGAGGAAGAAAGAAAATTCATTTACGATAATATTGCTCGTCTAGGTGCCGCTTTAGATCACTTAACAAATTTTCATGAGTGTACTCATTTCTTTTTTTAAACCATTCCTTCATCCACCTGCGCTTCTTTTTCTCCATTTTTAAAGCTTTAACTAATGGCCACACAACTTGCTTTCTTTTTATTCCACATGTTAACTGCAGTGTCATCAGTAGTGCACTATAACTTATTGAACAATAATATTGTCTCGTGTGGGTCAGCCAACAATATTATTGTGCAATATATTGACGATAATATTGATCATCTAGGGGCCACTTTACACAATTATTGTTATTATTCGGCTGCGGATCTTTATGCAAAATAAATGTTTGCAGTGATTGCAACACACAATGTAATTGAGAAAAATGTTCAATGTACATTCAAGAGCGATTATATTCAAGGGATTGCTTTCATATGTGTTTACAATTAGAGCTGCATCATGGACAAATTTTTTTTACAAAGAACCAAGCGTATGGCGACTAACCAAAGAGTATCTGTGTATTTCGAAAGGAACGAACGTCTACCAAGCCTTCACCCATTCTTCAAGACACTCGGAGCAACACAGACGTCAAAACCCAAGTCTGGCCGACCGAAGAGCTTCGATAATAAGCCACCAGCGAGAGCGCATTTGTCAAAACGAATGTCTCAATCCGCAATAAAAAAAGGAAGTCTGGAGAACCTGTTCTTCAGAACATTAATTTCGAAGTTCGGAGCCGGGTCCGGACACGGCACGAAGCTGTAAAACGGTAATCTCTGGCAGCAGGTTCATCATTTTCAACTGGCCGAAATAAAAGTGAGAGACAGTGGAAGCGTAGTTCCGTGGCCGGTCCATAAAGCAAGGGTATTTCGAGGGATTCTTTTCGCCGGCGATAAAGTAAAAAATCGAAGAGGCCTCCTGTCGAGTCCCTGATAAGACGATCCACCAGCCCGAGGGAAAAAATCGCCGTGCCGGTAGCTGCTGGGCTCAAGTTTCGACTATTTGTCCACGAAAGACAAGATCCTAATGGGAAAGTAATCCCTTTCGGGTAAACGGCAACAGAGAGAGAGGGAGAGTGAAAGATAAAGAGGACCCGGAGCGATCCGAGAAGATTCGTATTGCATGCTCGCGGCGACCTGGACCAGGCTCCTGGAGATCTGGACTCCGATAGGGATCCCTCTTTTCGGAAAGCTCGTCCGGAATCTGTCCCGACAAGTCCAGAACCGGTGAGATGCGTCCCCGAGACCTGCTTCGCCGGATTCAGACCGGTAACCGCTCATTCAGGACATAGACCCGATTTTTTATCACCTTTTTGCAGAATATATTGGAGTTAATAACAGCGTTCATTAATTGCTCGCCCCTGCACGTTATATCCGTTTCATTAAATTTTATTTAGCTCGTATAGTTATTTTTATTCCCCAGCCGCCTTGCTCTTATTCGTTTTTCCGCTTCCTTATACGACGGGAGTTCATCGAAGTGTCTTCTAGCACGTCTCTGTGACCAGTTATGGTTGATTTTGTTTTATAGATCTTCATTTTTATAGGTCTCCAATTTATCAGCGTTTCTTTGTATGGAATAGTCTTCTATTTTTATTATTACAGTATATGTTTCAGGTTCTTGTAAGGATCAATGACGACGGATTTCGTCCTGGTGAATTAAATTTTACAAGATGTAAACATCGTTCGGTTTAAAAACAGTCTACGATTATTCTTTTATTATTATTACTTTCTACGATGATAGCAAAAAAATATTCGTAAAATGAAACTGGTTTTTGATGAAGAATACTTGTTTCTTGTCAGAACGTTCAATAAAAAATTATTTACATTAAATTGTGAGGCGATCGTAAGACATAATGCTGGAAAAAAAACTGTGTGGATCTCCATAAAAATATATGCTTTCCTAGATGAATATTTTTCTAGCCAGGAAAAATTAATTTACATCAAAATAAAATAGAATTCGAATTAATTATACTTTCTTAAAAAATTGTCTATATATAGACTGTGATAACTTGGTAAAAAATGGAGAACCTGAAGACGTATTTTTTCTCGAAAATGTTATACACTCAAACGTCTGTCAAAGCTTTGGAAAATTTTTTTCGTGACTGAAACCATCGCAGATTGAAAGATTGGACGGCAAAGTAAATTTTTTATTTATATAAAATGAATAACAAACTTATTTAGTAGATTCTGTTCGAAACCTTCGTCACGAGCCTGACTCGATGTTATTGAGTAGATTGACTTAATTATTTGATTCGATTATAGTTTCACAAGGAGTGATTTATGAAGAAAATCAAGAATAAAAATGTTATTCCAAAACGAAGTTACGTGTCGTCTGGGCTCGAATGAAAGGGTGAGCGTGCAGTCTTCTTTTTCGAAAAAAAAAGAAACGGCTCCCGTCGATTCCCCGTTAAGCACCCGCGGCAAAGGGAACCCTTTCCTCTTTAATCCTCGGAACGCGAGAGGCTCGACAGATTTTCCGGCGCGCGGCACACGAAGGACTTAAACGCAACAGTGGAGTACGCGTCGCGGCGCTTTAATCTCGTGTCCCGGCCTCGGACGCGAGCTAATTAAAAATCGCAACGCGAGATGCGCGCCCGGAAGGGCCACGATGGTACACACGGTCCTCGGGGCCCTTTTCTCCCCCCGTCGAAGAGACTTGGAAGCTTGCCCGCTAATTGGCGCATCTTCAAAGACTGTCGACCCGCGTAGAACTCTCTCTCTCTCACTCTCTTCCTCTGTTCCGCTTTAGCATCCTTTCCGGTGTTCCGTGTTTCTTGTCGCGCGATAATCGTTGCGATAAATCAAACGGATCTCTGTGTTCCGACCAGAAAATACTGCGAGCTGACACGCAAAACAAAGAACGAATACCGGCGAGATCTTTCGCGACATCGAGATACGAATCTTGTAATCTAATTTCACCTGTTTTCGGATACCTACAGGGACTGGAGCCTCGGGGACTGACCGCGAGCTTTTAACGAGCAGCGAATAATGTAAGTTAAGAATGTTGCTGATGTTTATACTGCGGATCTTTATGCAAAATAAAAATTATCTGCATCGATTGCAAGAAGTAGAAACTAAATTGAATGTTATTTCTTCCCTTAATGATTTTAATAAAGCAGAAACCATATATTGACATCTTCAATTTTCAAAATTTGCCAACAATTTTGAATTTAATCTACTCAATTTTGCTATAAATGCGTAAAGATCCGCAGTCTACTGATGTTTGTTTTAATGCTACAAACGAGGTGACGTGTCGAAATGTAACTCAGTCTCAGAATTTTTATTTAACGATTCTTAATTAGTAGACTGCGGATTTTATGCATTTATGATAAAAAATGAGTACAATATACAACAACGAAAATATTTAAAGAATTTACAAACACACTTCTATCGTGCACTCCTCTGTGCGATTTAAAACAATTTAATAATACTAATATATTTCTAGCACATTGAAGTTATTAAAGAAAGAATTCATTTTCTACTTGGTTCCCATTTCTTGCAATTAATATAGCACATTTTTATTTTGCATAAAGATCCGCTGTCTATTAGTTAGTAAGCGAAGGTACCTTTGCAGGTAATTCCGTTAGATGAATTTATTTATTTGCGATTATTATAGTTTTGTCAAGGAACTGAAAAATATATTTATTCGTTTATTTATAAGTAAAGAGCGGATTGACTGCATTTACGGTAAAAAATGAGTACAATATACAACAACGAAAATATTTAAAGAATTTACAAACACACTTCTACTATTTCCAACTCATTAAAACCAACTCATTAAAAGCATCTTGAAATTAATGCAGACAATATTTATTTTGCATAAAGATTCGCAGTCTACTCTCGTCACTAGACTGCGGATTTTACACATTTATGGCAAAAATGACTAGGTGCAATATGTCACAGTAGGCAAATGAAATAATTTGAGAACATCAATGTAGTAGGCTCAGCTTATTAAAATTATAGAAAGAAGAAAGAATCGGGGCTTCTATTTTTGGTAATTGATGTAAACAATTTTTATAATGCAAGATGCTACCCGTCACTTAAAAGTCACTGCATTTTCACAACGCCGCTAAAATCGAACGTCCACTTGCCTCAAGTGCTCCAAAAACCACTGGCACAAAAAAGAATTAACAAATGCAACATTTCTACCTCAACTGCCGAGCACTGTCGCTACCGATGAACCCCCGAACGGTTCCTCATCGTTCCCACAGCGTTACTGTCATCCGATCACTGACTTCTCATCGGAGTGTTGGAGTATCTTGAAGCACAGTTGTGTCACTGAGAACTGTCAAAGTGCACAGACACACGCACACATTTTTTTTAAATTTTAATCGAATATGCAACAGAATTGTTCGTGCAAAGGGTGTGATTACAGGGCGAGAATGTCGTCGGGGGTTGTTTGCATGAATTGCAAAGAACACGTGTCGAAGAGAAACGTCAGAAGGGCGGAAAACGAGCGAACCACAGAAGAGACACGACGGTACGTGGCACGCGCCTACGACTGAGAGCAAAGCATTCCGACACCGGGTACGGACACGAAATCTCGCGTTCGGCCGTGTTCGGCGGTATCCGGCGATGCTCGACTCGGAGCACGTGGCTGCTCCCGCGCGGCCACGCTGTCCCTTTCCGGTTTCCCTTTTCACCTTTTCGCCAGTCCTTTTATTTTTTGTTTGCACTCCGTGCAGTGCGGTCTAGACTGCGGATCCTATGCGAAATCAAAATTGTTTGTATTAATACGTTGACCGAGGTCACCAGTGACCGACATTGCCTTTACCCTCATACGCTCCTCGGAAATAGTTACACAAAAGATCCTCGAGTGATATTTCACCCGTTTTCGCTCTACACTTCAATTAATGTTATATATCATAATACACTGAGCGGATTTAATATTCGGACACTCTAAAAAATACGAAAACTTTTTTAATACGATTTGAATTTTTTTCAAAAATTGCAGTTGATCGGAATTGTAGAAAAAATACTAAAAGTTGCATTTTACAATTTTTTTATGTGGGCCTATATTGAAAATTTAAAAAAATACGTTTTGTAGGTCTGTGTCGATTATATGCACTGTGAAAGTTTCATCGAAATCGGTTGGTACGGGAAGAAACGACAGGCATTGAAAGATGTAAGAATCCTTGGATTTATTGCAGTTAGAGGCCGGAAATCGTGAAAATCTGCAATTTTTACCATCTTTAAACGTTTGTAACTCATTGCAACATCGACCGATTTTGACGAAATTGTTAGAATATGTTTAATTCACACAGATCTACAAAACGTATTTTTTAAATTTTCAATATAGGCCCACATAAAAAATTTTAAAATGCAACTTTTAGTATTTTCTCTACAATTCCGATCTATTGCAATTTCTGAAAAAATTTCTTTTCACGTCCTGTAGTAAACTAATTGCTCTAGCTTCCAAAAAAAGTTCAAATCGTACAGTACAATATTAAAAAAGTTATCGTCTTTTTAAGAGTGTCTGAATATTAGTGGGAGTCACTGTACACTTGAAGAGAATTAAATAAATTGATTTTTGAATCGATGGAAACGAGAGAACACCCCCTTAATACAATAATTTAAATATAAAGATAGTTGCATAAAAATTGCACTATGTTATCTTAAAATATAGCCAAATGTATATGCAAAATTATAAATAGATTGCGGATTTTATACATTTATGACAAAAATGGGTACATGTAATTTAAAGCTGTGGACATATTAAAAATATTTAAGGGCATCAACGTATCAGTTTCAGCTTGATAGGATAATTAAAAGAGGAATACAATTTTGATTTGGCTCTTGTGTTCTGCAATCAATGCAAACATTTTCAGCGCAGTCTAATTATAAAACACTTTACCTATAATAACCTAACCATTTTCGGTCTCATGAATTGTTTAAAATTTACGAGTATAAATGAGAATGCCTCTTTAGTTGCAAACACAGGGAACAAATAGAAATATGCAAACAGACATTAACGACCAACAAATATGGTAGTTAAACTGCGGATTTGAATGCAAAATAAAAAAATTCTAAATCAGTTGAGAAAGAGGTATAATAACTAAAAATATACTTTTACTTTCAATAAATCGATTAAGCTGATAATAGTGTAACAGTGCTTCTAAATTCTCCTAAAGTGTTCACAGATTTGTATTTTACCGATTCAATATTCTTATAAATGCTCAAAATCATTTATATAAATTCGTTATAGAAATATCTTCAAGGAACATTCCATGCAGTAAACAAAGACCAATCGCAACCATATTGCCGAAATGAGAAACTTAGACTCTGTTGATTCTAAGCCGGAAAGGGTTAACAAAAGATCGTCCAACAAAAGCGACCCTCGCGAACCACAAAAATAGAGTCTGATCCCCTCGGACGTATCTTATCCCGCGTAATCTTGCGTCGCCCTCCCGAATCATGCAAACTCCTTGGAAGGAGGAGCCTCCCGGCCCGTCATTATTGGACTCCTCCATTTCCCGGATAACAATCGTGAAGTCTGTTTAGACATCGGAATACGATACGCGGTCGGCGTGCCGCGAAAGCAAAAGGCGAGCCCGGGTCGAAAGGAAAAAGAATCGTCCGCCCACGCACGGTGGATTTACAGGGTAACGGTGGACGGTCACGAGATTACCAGGGGGTTGGCCAGGGCTGCTACCACTATAACTATAGCCTACGGCAGCACCCTGTGCGAGATCGCGGTAGCATTAGTATTCACGATGGATGCCCGTACCGTTGATGAGCTCCGGCTGACGTATCATCCCCCTTCGCTTCACGATAACCGCGACTTCCAGCTTGTCTGCTTAAGGCAAAGACTTTGGAATTCAAAGTGCCGTAAAAAAGGGAAACCACGAACCACGTCGTCGATAACGAGATCGTTCGGCGAGATCAACGGTCCGACCGCAATGATCGATGGAAACCGGGAACTCCTACGGGAATAGTGCTGAGAACAGTTTTCAGACCAGTCAGGGGAGGGGCACGAATTGAGGGGAAAAAGTCACGGAGCGCGTCACGTGACCGCGCCGCGCGGCGGTGGGGAGCAGCGTCGTGGAAGGGGAAGGTAGAGTGGACAAGACTTCGTCTGGTGACACTGCTTCGGACTCGGAGAAACGATTAATCATTCGTTATATTCTCTGGTGTACGAACTTCTAATTTCCTCGAAAAATTTAACTTTTGCTGTTCTTAAAAATTACAATATTGTGTGTTTATTGTAATTGATGAAGCATCAGGTAGATCTACAGTTAACCCTTCGACATCAGAGAAAGATAAATGTAAATATAACGGGTCCTTATATGTATTTGGTTCTTCCATTATTTATTTTTTAGTTAAAAACAGATTAAGTTCCAGAAATATAAATGACAACAAGGTTTGAGAGCTATATCTAATATCATTAATAAACAAAATTGTTTAAAATAAGTAGCAGTCAAGGAACTGTTCTTTGAAGTAAATTTAAAATAAAACACTTAAAATAGTAGGGAATTGTTGGCAACAAAATTGAAAAATAATTCGGAGTGCAAAAGGTTGTTGCACTGATTATTGCGCCTGATTATTAGTGATTCTTCTTCTCTGTATCGTATGTTATAAAAAATATACTGGAATTCTTTGTTGTACGTTATACATAATATACTGAAAGTCTTTGACGTATGTTATATAAAATATAATGGAACTGTTTGGTATAAAGATGTAAAAATGTTGAAGGAGGTGGAAATTGCTGACTTTTCGAGTGTATTTTAGGACACGCGGTTGGTGTCATCCGCCTGTGACTGGTTAGCGTACACCGGTGCTAAAAATATGAAACGATACGCTGTCTTTGAGCGAGCACTCGCTGCCAAGGCAAATATGCTAGCCCTTGTAGAGCCATCTAGTTTATACCTTGAAGTGAAAGTTCAGATGACTAGAACTGTCTTCCACTTAAAGCGTCCCAGCAAACTAGAGAGCTCTCGAAGACACAGTTTTATGTCATGCCCCTTGAAACTTCTATGAATTTACTAACGAGGGATACACCTTCGAGAGGTTCAACTTCGTGCAGATCTCCCCAATTTGATATTTCTGATTATTCCAGGCTCCGAACTTCTCATTTTCGTAGATTATTTTCTAAAAATTGAATTAGAAGGACCGTCTCCTTCGCTGATTGGGAAATTCATTATAAAAAGACTGAACTAAAAATGTTGTTACACTTTAATAAATGTTTCCCTGCGTTTCATAAATTTACCATAAATAAGTTATTATTTTAAAAAATAATTTTTTACTGTACAAAAATCCTACAATTTTTAACATATAGAGATCCGCAGTCAAGTTATTACCTTATTCGTCGAATTGGCAATGAAAGGCATAACTAATAAATAGACTGCAGATCTTTATGCATTTATAGTATCTGAAAATTTTCGAAAAATGCTGCTATGTAAAATTCGATAGAATTTGGTACGATTTTTATTTATTTCAGATCTACAAGGGCTACTACCACTGAAAATAAGATTTTATTTCATTCCATTTCCTTAAAATTTACCTACAAACATTGAAAATTGCATAGACATCCGCAGTCTACTAATAAATAATACGTTATATTTGCAAAGCTTTTGTAGTGCTCGAAACTCCTGTTTTCCCATAAAATAATTTCTACATTTTATATCACTTTTCTGATCACTGTTCTCATGAAACAACGTTCCCACGTTAGCGACAATAATTTCCATCGACCTTCCAGCGAACAAACTTGGACCTGTCAATTGTAAAGCGGCTTCGAGCGCAAAGGGTTGGGAGAACCAGAGCGTCTCCTCGGGGCAGATCCTCTCGAGATTCCCAAAAACTCGAGCAGGGTCTGGTCGCGGTTCTGTTTACCGTCAACTCGGCAATAGCCATTATTCCGGAAATATCTTGGCCGGTAATCGATGCCGGGTAGGGGTAGTCAGTTGGCAGCAGGGGGCAGGGCAGGATTTACGAGCGGACGGAGTCGGGGATCCATTAGAATCCGGCGACGCACACGAGGAGACACACTCGCATACTAGCTCGTATACTAGCTCGCATACTCGCTCGCACACTGCCTCGCGAACGCTAGCAAACAGCCGAGGAAATACAGGGTGTTCCCGATCTGATTGCACAACCGGACACGGAGCAAAGTTGGACAGAAAAATAACCCGAAAATGTGGAATCAAAAATTTATCGTCTGAAGTCCCTATTCCTGAAGTCTCATTCCTGTGAATTTGAATGGGAACTGGCTAGCGTGTCTGACCATTGTTTGCCTATTCTACTTGCTCTAAATACTACTGCGACAGAGCCAGACAAATTTGCATGCATGTATATTTCATCGTAATTTAGGTTAATAAGTCGTACGTAGATTCTGGATTTTATAGTCACCCTCCACTCTTTCTGTAGAACCAAACCACTCTTTCTCCTTGTACCACCGGATTAGAAACACCCTCTATGTAGTCCCATATTCCTGCTTCATATAGCCACACAACTTGATGAATTTTCAAAGTGAATTTTTTAAAAATGGCATCCTTTATGAAAATATTCTATTGTACATCTTCGACTTACATTTTTTTGTAGAATCACCCTCCACCCTTTCTGTAGAACCAAACTATCCTTTCTCCCTGTATCACCGGATTAGAAACACCCTCTATGTAGTCCCATATTCTTGCTTCATATAGCCACACATCTTGACGAATTTCTAAAGTGAATTTTTTAAAAATGGCATCCTTATGAAAATATTCTATTGCACATCCTCGACTTACATTTTTTTGTAGAATCACCCTTCATCCTTTCTCCTTGTACCACCGGATTAGAAACACCCTCTATGTAGTCCCATATTCCTGCTTCATATAGCCACACAACTTGACGAATTTTCAAAGTGAATTTTTTAAAAATGGCATCCTTTATGAAAATATTCTATTGTACATCTTCGACTTACATTTTTTTGTAGAATCACCCTCCACCCTTTCTGTAGAACCAAGCCACCCTTCCTGGGTATATCACCAGATCAGAAACACTCTTTATACAGAATAAACTTTTTATACACTTTTTAAACTCTTTATACAGTCCCATATTCCTGCTGCATACAGCGACACAATTTGACGACATTTTCACCGAGATAACTCGTAGTTGGCGTCCTAGGCAATAACGCAAACTACGAGATATCTCGGTGAAAATGTCGTCAAATTGTGTCGCTGTATGCAGCAGGA
>CM052278.1:7844764-7988865 GCA_028455795.1 Lasioglossum marginatum | reverse complement strand
CCTCTATGTAGTCCCATATTCCTGCTTCATATAGCCACACAACTTGACGAATTTTCAAAGTGAATTTTTTAAAAATGGCATCCTTTATGAAAATATTCTATTGTACATCTTCGACTTACATTTTTTTGTAGAATCACCCTCCAACCTTTCTGTAGAACCAAACTATCCTGTATCACCGGATTAGAAACACCCTCTATGTAGTCCCATATTCTTGCTTCATATAGCCACACATCTCGACTGAATTTTTAAAGTGAATTTTTTAAAAATGGCATCCTTATGAAAATATTCTAATGCACATCCTCGACTTACATTTTTTTGTAGAATCACCCTCCACCCTTTCTGTAGAACCAAGCCACCCTTCCTGGGTATATCACCAGATCAGAAACACTCTTTATACAGAATAAACTTTTTATACACTTTTTAAACTCTTTATACAGTCCCATATTCCTGCTGCATACAGCGACACAATTTGACGACATTTTCACCGAGATATCTCGTAGTTTGCGTTATTGCCTAGGACGCCAACTACGAGTTATCTCGTAGTTTTTATATGATTTTCAATTAAATTGGCTTCTCACACCGGAATCCTGAAAAGTACCGTGACAGTCAATATGTTAAAGTCAATATTTTAAAATGGCGTCCTATATAAAAAAGTTTTAGTGCACTTCCTGGTTGCACCACCACATCAGATCTCTCTTTATGCAGTCCCATATTCCTGCTGCATATAAGGTCGCAACTTGACGACTTTCCAAGTTCAATTATCTCAGAAACTGTATGAAAAAATTCTCTTGTGTATGTTCGACTTATTTAGCAGAGCCACCCTTCACCCTTTCTGCAAGAACCCTTATTGGTGGTGCCACCAGCTCCGTAACAGCCTGTATAGTCGTGTCGCAGGGTGGGACACAGTTGCAGGGAGCCCTCGCGGCATACGGTGCGCGTTTTCCATCGAGCAAATAGAATTTGCGGTCGTTCGTGGCGTTTCGTCCCGCGAAGGCGTCCTCCTCGTCGCCGGTCGTCTCAAGCCACCTCCCCGGCAGTTTGCTATTCCGGAAATTTCAGCCCTCTCGCCTCCCGGTGGCCAGGGGCTGAGATTGCTGGGAGTATGTGCGTCCAGCAAGTTCTGGGGGCCGTCGACAGAAAAGAAAGAGGATGCGGACGCGACGATCGGCAGCAGGTGCCCGGCTCTAGCCCCCGGTTTTACGAGCGGTCGCCAAAGGGCAGTATACCGGATGTCGTTTACATGCGAATCGCTCATCGGGGAGAAACTACCTTCCAGATAAACTCTGGATTTGCGCGGGCACGCCGAAGCCGAAGCGGTTCGTTGAACGCCGATCACGGGAAACGAATGGGAAGATACTCTCGGTCGCGTTTTGTTGCCGCTTTAAGCGTTACCGTGATTATACAGCTCATTTAGTTTCGGGAATGTACCTTTTTATTCGGACTTTTAGCGTGCAACGATGCCCCATTCGATGTGGGACGCCGCAGTATATGTTTCGGGGAAGAAGAACTGTGTGTGTGTGTGTGTGTGTTTGTGTTGAACCTTGTCTTGATCTTACATATATTAGATGTGCAAATAAGTTCCCGGGCCTTTTTATTCAATCGGTCGTAAATTTAGTTTAAATTATATGTACTTTGCGTAATCTGAAAAGCTGGAACAAGTAGTGGGACGTAGGAGAAAGGGGTTGCAATTCATGAGGAGATGGACTTCGCAATTTCGAAAAGGTTGTAAAGAAACTTTATGCATTTCTGAAGAAATTGGTTGGGTGAAATATGAAACAGTAAAGGATTAGAAAAATTTAAGAATATCGTAAGGTAAAGGCACCAATAGTTGACCGGTTAAGAAAAATTCTCTGCGTGAATAATAGTAAATGCGTGGAAATGCTGTTTGAACTTCTTGGTTTTCGTTTTTGAAAATTCAATAATTGTGTCAGAAGTTGACCATTCTTGAAGACGAACAAACTACTAATTTACTTGCAACGATTAGTAGAAATTAGAAGTATAAGGGCAAATACAAATGAAAAGAAGTTAATATTATATAAAATCTAATTTGGGAATAGAGTGGGTGAATGTTTCGTGGTTTGCTTGTTCTTAATTAATACGAGAAACTATATTTATCTATCGCGCCTTTTTCGGAAGATTATTACATCCAGATTATTATTCACGTTTTCCTGAAAAATGGTCAACTACTGATATGAAGTCAATTACTGGTGCCTTTACCTTAATGTCGTTTTTAATGTAACAAAGTCATTAAAGGATGAAATCAATTTTCATTTTGTTCCTGCTTCCCACAATCAACGCATTATTATCTCGCCTAAAAATCCTCAGTCGATAACGGAAGTATATTTTTAGCGTCCCGAAGAAAGCATTAAAGGTATCCTGGCCCGCAAAGGGTTGCCATAATTCCGTTCCGCCGATTCGCCTACCCCGAGCACTATCAGAGCCCGTCACTCGAGAAGCCGATTTAGCCGAGCGAGAGAGGTGGCACCGCGCGAATAAACCGCGCTTATTTTCATAAAAAGAACAGCGAGGAAAGTATTAATCTCTCCATCTTTAATTAAATTTCGCCGCGGTAACGTTCGCAGCATTTCACCTTAAAGGGAATGGTACAACGGAGAGGGGGTGTCTTCGTTCGGAGAGAACCATTTATCCGGGCAAATATCGAATCACCGGAGAGTCCAGGACAGTCGAGAGCCACTCGTCGCCCGTGATAAACGGGTGAAAGCGAGACCGAAGCTTTTTTCAAGGGCGCGTTTCCGCGAACGAACGCTAAACCGGAGGGAAAAAGGACCATTTCATTTCCCGTCGTTTATCGACCACCCCGCGAAAACGGGCGCTCGTTACTTTTTATTTTTTTGGCACAGTTCCGACCGCGTTCGCTTTCGACCCAAACTCCGCGCAGCTTCGTGGCTCGCTTTCCCGTCGCGAAAATCGAGTGTCACGACGGGATTTGAACGAATGCGTCTCGATCACCCCCTACGCGGCAGCCCCCTTCGGAAAAATATCGGAACTGTCACCGCGGAACAAAGCGCGAGGCCCTAAATCGTTTCGCGAGCCAGCAGATTGCGCGGATAACGAACGGGGACCGATAAAATGAGGAAAACAGATGGTATTCTACCCACAGGAATTTCCTGTCTTCTTCCTATTCGTTGCTCCTTGAATATCAGCCGATGAATCCGCGGAGTTCGATTTGCAGTTTACATGCAAAGTGCCAGCGCTGATGAGATCGCTTCTGTTCCGAGGAACTGAAACACGAGTCTGTCGAATTGTCGAAGGGTTCTGCGCCTTTAATTTCTCAATCTGTACCAGTGAATTAAGAGCTCCAGCGCTCCTCCCCAAATTACTGAAGAGTCATTCTCAATTCTATGCGACGATCTTTCCAAAATTCATCTCTGAGTTGCGAGGACAATAATTGCGATTATTAGATTGCGCATCTTTATACAAAATTGTCTCCATCAATTACTAAAAATTCAAGTCGAATACAAAGTGTTCCAAGAAGTTTGAAGGAGTATTTATTCAAAACAGATGTTTAATGTTCAATTAATTTAAGTTTTATGTTCAATTAATCGGTTTATTACAATCTAAATACAAATGTTAACTGCAAACGAACGTCGGTCGTTAACAACAAATCGATCGTCGTTACATAACGACGATCGATCGGCAGCAACACCAACGTATATCTAATACCTACAGTTACCAATGTATATCTAATACCTACACTTTCTTGAATGATTTTCGACGATAATAATTAGACTGCGGATTTTATGCATTTATGACGAAAATGAGTATGCGTAATTTAAAATGACAAGAATATTTGAAAAATTTAAACATACTATTTTACTATTCTCAACCTACTAGACATAATAAAGCAGACAATAATAATTAGACTGCGGATTTTATGCATTTATGACGAAAATGAGTATGTGTAATTTAAATTGGCAAAAATATTTGAAGAATTTAAACATACTATTTTACTATTCTCAACCTACTAGACATAATAGAGCAGAAAATAAATTTCTATTTCACTCCAGTTTGGTGCAATTCAGTTAAGAAATTTTTATTTTGCATGAAGATTCGCAGTCTAATAATAATGTAATTTAAAACAGTAAAAACATTAAAACACAATTTAAGAACGTCCATATGCTATTTTTGATATATTAAAATTGTTGAGAATAGAAAGAAAGTTTTGTATGTCTTCTATGTCTTGCAATTGATGAAGACAATTTTTATTTTGCATAAAGATCCGCAATCTACTAATGAGTAATGCATAAAATCGAGAATAGTGAAAATCCATTTATAGATGTCGAATTAGAGAACTTAGGCGAACGGGTGCTCGCCCACGTTTCACGGCCACGCGTTATTGGAGTGTCCGGCAGAGTTTCCGAATTCTTTCGAGAGAGCGGGCTCGTTTTTAATTTAAAAATTCCAAACATACGTCAGCGCCGGGAAAATATAGCTATTCAGAATGAGAGCCGAAGCTCCCCGAATACACAGACGAAAGTTGGAGACAAATGGACGTTGCACGCGGGCAACGAACGAAGCATCGACCGCTGGACACATTCCTGTGGTCGGACAGTGAGAAATATACACAAAGTGCGTGTTACACGTGTTACATGTGCTGGTTATACTACGCGGAACAATTATTCCAGCTTCCTATCGGCTCGTCATTGCACCTGACGGTATTACTATCATTACAGAAAATTCATGCTGATTAGGACTTGTTTATCGACTCTGTGATGCGTCTCGCGATGTTATTTTGTAGCTTGTGTTCGAGGAAGCTGGCCATTTTACAATTTTTAGACCACTTGACTGGCTTCACGAGTGCCTTTGAGATTGACAGTGTAATGGTAGATGGCAAGCAGAGTTGGGCAAACATTTTGTTTAACCTTTAACTGGGCGCGCCTATAAACTCACAGTGAACCGAATTAATATTCGGACGCTCTAAAAAAGACGATAACTTTCTTGATATTGTACTATACGATTTGAACTTTTTTAGGAAGCAATGATTTTTGTGTAATAACATAAACCGAGACGCCCTAATTATGGCGACAACGAAAAGTCTAATACAAAGAACGGAGCTCTGTATCGTAGAAGATGGATCGCAGTTCGAACATCTGATGTAACTTGATTTATATTGTAAGAAATAATTTTTCATTAAAATTATATTTGCACAAAATTTACGAGTCTGAGGTCATTTCAAGGTCATAGTGTAATACACTGTTAAATTCGTCTCGACGTCAGAAACAATCCTGTGATGTCCAAAACATATGGTGCCATTTAAAAAAGTCGAGGTGACCTTTACTTCTTTACATAAAAAACATTTTTTCAGATTTAAGAATATGCGAACATGTAACTCACCAAGTACTGAGAAACTTTTGTCTAAAACATTTTTTAATCGCACTACTGGAAATGCCTAAAAAATGGTGACATAGCTTAACGGATACACCCTGTACTTAACACAGGTCCGAAGAAGTTGATTTTTCGAGTGTCCGGCACTTCGAGCAGCACATCGCAAGAATGCATTATGTAAGTAAGTCTCGATCCCACGTTCTCCCGCTATTACTTGGGCGATATTTCTTACATAGGTTATTCGATGTCGTTCGAGACTCTCCCTTTCCTACCCCATCGCTACGTGGTGTCGGGTTTGGGGGTGGTTGCGAGAGAAAGAGAGCGGGAATAAAGAAACAACCCCGGTCCCGAAGCCCCTCGATATTCGGTGTGACGCATCAGTATTCCGAAATCGCGTCGGCTGTTCGTCTTTCGAGACAAGAATTCAAACCATTTTGAACGAATTTTCCGTCGGAGAGGAGAGTTCACGATGACTCGGCCGTTGCTCGCCCCTCTCTAAACCCCCTCAACAGGGAGGTCCTTGCACTCCGACGACTATCCTCTCCGTTCCCCTCCCTCTTTCCTAATTGTCCTCGAAATAATAAGGACTCGCGAAAACTTTTTTGGTACGTCTCCAATTTCCCGCTGATGTCCAGACGTTGTTCCAGCCGTTTTCACCCCCCGCGCAACATAGCCGACGTTTTCGTTCTTCGACCAACCCTTCGGGAACCCGGCTCACTCGGTAGACCCAGACCCTGATGTCGTAGATGCAGAATAATTAACGTCGCGAGGAACCCGTGGATCGCCGCTTAATTAACCCTTACTTTGGCAATCAGATGTGTGTGCGGAATTTCAACCCTTAAAAGTGCACCTTCAAGATGCACATTAAAAATCCAATGATTTCATTATATAGTCAGAGTAAGATTATTCGTACACCCTTCAAAAACGAATGACTCTTTTAAGATTTGACCAGGATGAATTTCGAGTAGGATTAATTTACTAGGTAATGCATAAATTATTTTTTACAGTACAAGTCACGATTTGTAAGTATTCTATCAACCGTATATAACTATTAGACTGCGGATGTTTATGCAATTTGCAATTTTTGTAGACGAATTTTAAGAAACTCGAATCAAATAGAATCTGTATTGAAGTATTTTATATCCTAGCATTTTTTGAACATTCTCAAAAGCCATAATTGCATAAATATCCGCAGTTTACTAATTATGCTTAACAGCGTCAATTCAGCAGGCAAGGACAAATTAAATTACAAAACTCGGACATTAAACGAGGAGCGATAAAAATACAGCACGATTAAATATTATACATTCTACACTTGTAAACGTAATAATAACGCTTCGGCGAGCGTCTCGGGACGAGATGATTAAATTTTTCCGCGACAGTGTAATAATAGACGAGCATAGGATCGGTAATTAGGTAATAAATTCTAATTTCACGTGCTTATAGGCTCGGTATCTTAATTGGACCGCGCTCGAATGAATCTTGCCGCGCCGGGCGTATATGTAGTATGAACTACAGAACAGCATGAATCACTTATGCGAACGATTCCGCGACCGTAACCTGTCCACACGAAGAGTCTACTAAACGTCTCCGGGCTCGAGTAAATAGGTTCATTTACAACGAGACATGCTCGGTTAAATTCGGTGCCATTACGGTTACGCGTACAAGTTTCCATTCGAAATTAATACCTCCGCACGAGAACTCACACGCGCGCTCGGTCGATACCATAATTCGAGGCTTTTATGACTTCTTCGATGTCCGATGGCCGCCATCAACATTCCGCGAGCAAAACTCGCGGCGACTTTTAACGGCTGGGAAATACTACGTTTTCTATCTACGCGGTGTCGAGGAAGTATGTGACAGGAAGAACGTAACGTAATTCACAGCTCCACTTTGTATGCATTAACCAAACCGTCCCGTTACGGGGACGTTTTCGAACCATTGGCTTCGTCGATGGGGAATATATCGCTGCTTAAAACATGTTTAGGCTGTTAATGCCACTGATAGTCGAGCTCCCTTCACTATTCTGCTATCGACTTCTTATCTCAATATTATGTTGTAAATTTCTTATCCCCGTATCAGTTTTGTGCTGCTTAAATACCATTCTTACAGTGCTGTAGTCTTCAGTTATATAATATGTATCTATCTTCTTATCACAGACCTCCTATCCAATTACCATTTTTATATCTGGTATGTTATATCTGCTCTATTTACATACCGATCGTACTACCGTAGTACCGTAATATTACTACGGTAGTAGCCTATCAATTATTGTTTGTACTATTTCTGCTTCTATACTTAGCTATTTCTTAAAATCTGTTTTATTTGGGTAACAATCTCAGTTTTGCAAATGTGTTGCATACTTGGTACTGCTGTAAAATAATAAGTACGAATCTTTAGAATCGGAGTTTCTTGAAATAATTTAGAGAATCAACAGCAGAATGAGTCCCCAGATTCTTCTGATGTATTTTATATTTTCAATTTTAAAGAATCTTTTCACAAATGAATGGAATCTGCAGTCCATTGATTAAACTCTTCGTCAGTACAATTATATTCCTTGAAGTCGTCCAACAATAATCAAAATTTACATTGCTATAAACGTATAAGCCATTTATACTTTCAATAATTGTAGAATCAATATCATTTAACCATGCAACTACTGTCTGTACCGAAAAGTCTGACAGAAGTACCCAATAATGAAACAGCTTCGCGAACACGCGAGGAAAATTACTTTCAAATAGAACCAGCATTGTCTGAGTCTACCACCCCATTCAGTTCCCATCGCATATCCGGAATGGTCAGGCCCGATGGTTTAATGGAGACGTTAAACGCCAACAGATGATAAATCTGTCCGTCTATTCACGTATTTACTTATCTATCCATCAGCGCGCGACTGCTTTTTCGCCCGGAATCCGACCCTTCGGTATATTACTTTTAATTGAATTCCCGCGATGAAATTTCATCCGTCGACTCTGGAGCCTCATCATACACACTCTTCCTCTCTCTCCTCCTCTCTCTTCGCATCACTCTTATTCTCTCTTCCAGGCTCTGTATTAAGTCGAGAGACCATTCCACAGCCGCCATCCTCACTACAGAGTCTACACCGTGCTCGTTCTTCTCGTCGACAAACTGAGAGCCTCATTCCCGACCAGCCACCGATCTCGTTCGAATCCTTTCTCCTTTGTGCGCGCAATTTTTCAGCCATTTTGCATACACTCCGGCAAGAGCATTTACAAATGGCGGAGTGCCCGCGATGATTATGCGACACGTTACCAGAAGATAGTCTCGATAACTCGATAAACACCTCGAGAGGCGTCTGCTACCGGAAATGCGGCCTGTAGATCGATCCTCTTCATCGATACTCGAGTTCCCGTTGCATAATGCGTTGCAAGATGGTAAGATAGAATTATAGGATGCACTTTTGAGAAGTCTTCTGATAATTTTGTTTAAAGACCAGTTATTGAAGGTCTGTCGAACATTTTACCCTCTCTCCCTATTTTTTCCAATTTCCTGGATATTCAAGCCAACAATTTTAAAATAAAGAATTTGAAATAAATCACTCTAATTCTTGCCAATTTTTCTAATTTTTGCCGATTTTCTGGATAATCAATTCATTCAATGATTTTTTACAGAGACAGCTTCAACAATTTTAAAATAAAGAATTTGAAGTGGATCACTCTAATTCTTACCAATTTCCTGGATAATCAATTCATTCAATGCAGAAACAGTTTCCACAATTTTAAAATAAAGAATTTGAAGTGAATCACTCTAATTCTTGTCAATTTTTCTAATTTTTGCCAATTTTCTAGATAATCAATTCATTCAATCATTTTTTACAGACACAGTTTCAACAATTTTAAAATAAAGAATTTGAAATAAATCACTCTAATTCTTGCCAATTTTTCTAATTTTTGCCGATTTTCTGGATAATCAATTCATTCAATGATTTTTTACAGAAACATCTTCAACAATTTTAAAATAAAGAATTTGAAGTGAATCACTCTAATTCTTGCCAATTTCCTGGATAATCAATTCATTCAATGCAGAGACAGTTTCCACAATTTTAAAATAAAGTATTTGAAGTGGATCCCTCTAATTCTTGCCAATTTTTCTAATTTTTGCCGATTTTCTGGATAATCAATTCATTCAATGATTTTTTACAGAGACAGCTTCAACAATTTTAAAATAAAGAATTTGAAGTGGATCACTATAATTCTTGCCAATTTTTCTAATATTTGCCAATTTCCTGGATAATCAAGTCATTCAATCATTTTTTGCAGAGACAGTTTCAACAATTTTAAAATAAAGAATTTGAAGTGGATAATTCACTCTAATTCTATCAGGAATTCTACACTATTTTTTAACTTCCATATTCTGGTTTTTAATTTATTAAAAAATGTTTAATATCCCAGAAAACTGTAAGGAATTTGCTAACGTACCTGTTGTACATTTCTCAACACAGTCTCAACTATGTAACCCGATCGTATTTATTTTCTAAACCTAAAGATCTACCTGGCAAGATGTGTGTATGTACAAATGAACTACAGGAATCTAGAAAACAGTATAAAAATTGTGCTTCCACCTGTACGATTTCATTTTCCCCACTTTAATATCGTCTTTAATCATAAATAATAATTAGACTGTGGATTGAGAGCGCATGAATAACATGAATAAGTACAACACAAAATATTTAGTCAATAGCAAAAATATCTCAGGAATTTAAGAAGAGTTTTCTCGCTTGTATTATTTATGGATTTCCTAGAATCATTAGTAGAAATAAATGTAGCGTCTGTTTCTTGGACTCATCGCACTCACTTTTTATTTTGCATAAGTCCAACAAGAATAATATCGCAGTTCGTAATTACAAGGTGTAAAAAAGCCACGAAACGTTTAGACTAGAAATATTAAAGCCGTGGTTACGCCGGTGTTTGAGCGTAACGAGGGCAAGAAACCCCGTTTGAGAAACTGGTTGCGCGACAAGTGGCCAACGCGATAGCGTTGTTGGATGATTGTAACGACAGGTGCGATTAACGAGCGTTTGACTGAAGTTTAGACCCGCGCCGACCGCTAATTAAATTAATTTCAAGACACGCTCTCGGTCTTGCCGCTGTCGCCCACATCTAAACTGCCAGTCACGGATCCAGTAACGATTAGAGTTGGTGGAGGAGGTCGGGTTGGGGCGAATGACTAGGGGAATTTTCGTTTCGAACAGCGGCGTTCGTGCAATTATTTAATTAATTTCTTCCTGTTCCGAAAAACGGCCGTTGCCGGGCACGGAACTCTCGACAAAAGTCGTTCGTGGTGAACCGTTCCCTTCTAACACAAACATGCAAGACAATATACCTCTTTAATCAAAATTATACCAATCTCATTACTCAAAATTATACCAACCTTGAGATTTCTCAACAAATTATTGCAAGATTCATGGTTAATACATAAATTTACGCATTTCCGATAAACAATTCTTCAAACAAAAATTGGTCCGTAATCATCCAGTAATAAACTTTAAATAGAAATTATGTCAATCCCGAAATTATACCAACTTTCATAGGTTCCTTAACGAAAGATTGCAAGATTCACAATTAATATTTCGATAACCCGATCAAAAAAATTTTCAAATAAGAGTTGCTCAGTAATCAACCAGTAATAAACTTTCAATGGAAATTATACCAACCTTCATAGGTTCCTCAACAAATGATTGCAAGATTCACAATTAATATTTCGATAACCCGATCAAAAAAATTTCAAATAAAAGTTGGTCAGTAATCAACCAGTAATAAACTTTGAATGGAAATTATACCAACCTTAATAGGTTCCTCAACAAATGATTGCAAGATTCACAATTAATATTTCGATAACCCGATCAAAAAAATTTTCAAACAAAAGTTGATCAGTAATCAACCAGTGATAAACTTTTAATGGAAATTATACCAACCTTCATAGGTTCCTCAACAAATGATTGCAAGATTCACAATTAATATTTCGATAAACCGATCAAAAAAATTTTCAAACAAAATTTGGTCAGTAACTCAGTAATAAATTGCAATAAAAAAGCATTCTATGTTTCTTTTTCATTAATCGAAACACCTCCGAGTCCTCTTCAAAAAGTATTAGGGGTCGCAAACGGATTAGTTTGGAAGTTATTAATTTTTTGCCGACTGCTATAAGACTTCGGGCGACGCATCGCCGAAAGAATCGATTTTATTCGGCCTCGTGGAGGATCGCACGTGCGAATTTTTTGTTGGAGTGAACGCATAGGGTCAGCCAGGGTAGAGCTTAAGCGTAGCCATCTTCCATGGCTGGAGGATCGAGGAAATTGCCGCTGGACGTTCTGCTCGCGGTGGAACGACGAAATCTTATTGGGCCCTGCCTCGCTTCCTTTCAATTAACGCCTTTTCCCGGCCTTCGAGATACACCTCTCCCTTTCCCTTTGTTCTCGGCGAGGTCTGCTCTTCAAGGGGCCAGGGGAGCTGCTCCATAACATTGGAAGAACGGAAAAGAGAGAGAGAGAGGCACGAAGAGAGAACGTAATCAGAGTTGCCTCGAAGAAGGGACAAGAACGGAGGACCCTTGGAGAGAAAGAAGAAACGCGGGGAGAATCGCGAAGAAGATGATTGAACGAGAGAGACGGACAAACCGGAGGAAAGTCTTTATCACGGGGAACGTCTTGGCATCGAGAACGGCAATGTTGAAGCAGCGGTGAAGAGGGAGTGCGCAGGTGGAAAGAGGACTCGCGACAGGGGGAGGGAATCAGCGGGAGGATGGCGTGTTATGGGGTTTTCACGGGTGCTCGGGAATTTGCATACAGAGCATCTGTCACCAGCCCCTTAGCTGGCTTCGGCCATTCTCGACTTGGAATATCTCCCGGCGCGGATCTACGGGATAATGGGGGCCATTCTTATGGTAAACCAGGGGCGGGGGGCCCGGCCGCTGCCTGTGATTCGGTCGTCGCCTCTCCTGCGTTCCCATACTCGATTTTCCGAGTCGCGAGCGTTCGAGTAGCGATGGGCATGATCCTTCTCAATTAAGATCGGTACCTAAAACATGATCATATCAGAAAGCTCTGGCCTATGTTGCGTTCATATTTTGTGACTATGTTTTTCCTAAATTAGGTATTCTGGAATAAATGAGTGTATTCCTTGGACTTCAGTGAAAATGGTTTTACAACTGTGATTCGAAATGCACCCGTGAAGGAACATTTCTTGAAGCAATTGAGTGAGGAAGCTCGTGATGACAATATTATATCTGCACGATGTAATCTTTAAGCTACTTACGTATGAATACATGTTTGTCAAAAAGTATCGATTCCTAAGTAATAGGTATATCTACACATCGTTTTATTAGATCTATCATAAATAACCAAAGAATTTTAGTTAGCATAATTCCAGTTAGCAAAATTTTGGAAAACTGTCTGGCAATCAATAAAAGAAATATTTTAATTAAACGAAATACTACGAGTTTTAACACTGGATTTTACACTAGACTTTTAAAATAGTAAAAAGATTGTCCTCTTGAATGTACGATATCATTTACATAAATGTATTTATATAGAATATTGAGATTCAGGATAAAATCACATCATGGTGAATAATCGAACAGCTCGCTATTTGTGTGATTTAAAAGCGTAGAAGAATTACGAACGATCGCTTACCGCAGGAAGCAAAACCGAACCGGAGCAAAAAGTAATAGCTAAATTACCAACAACAGCACGCTAAAAAAATCACGACACGCTCCTAATTCCCTGATCCTCGCTCCGTTGCTTCTCACGCTATTTCGCGGAGAAGGATCGAGCAACAAGAAAGAGGATGTTCAACCTAGAACTAGAACCGATCCCATCCATTGTCATAGTGCATACCATCGCGCTCGGTAAGAGAAAAAAAGCGGCCGATCGTTGTTACCAACTTCACACTTGGCTGGCGCGATCTCGGCCAATAATTTGCCCCGATCATGCTAAGGAATAATAACTCCGGTACACGAGCTGATCGGTTTCGAGGGGTTACATCTCGGCTCGTTACGGAGTCCGCCCTCCTCGAGCGCACGTGAAGTTGCGGCAGGAGCTGTTGCAATCCCCCGTTCAGTTTCCATGAAATTCCTTCGATCTAGATCGCGATCGATCACGCGAGCATCCTCGGCGAGGCTCGCCGTCACGCGAACCCGCAGAAGCCCACGCATCTTCAACGTTGCGAACAGTCGTGCTAAAAACCTCGGATCATTAAATGAACTTCCTTTCCTCGAACTTATGGTTGAATTACGTTTATGGTATGTTTGTGGTATTGTAACACGATGAATCAATTGCAATTTCATTTGAATGTTAGCCTCGCGAAATGAAAAGCATAATTGTCAGATTTGGTGAAAAAGGAAGAACAAATAAAATGTGTTCTTTTCCTTTTTATAATACGGTTGCCAGTCTAGAATATAAAATAAACAAAATTATCCTACCTCGAAATTGTATACACATTAACCCTCCGAGTGCTGTGCCGGAGTCATTTTTGACCGGGAACATCCAAATTGTGATTTAAGTACTCAATTTGTGGCAATTGAACTAACTGAATAGCTGTTTCATGGAGGATATCGGAAAGACTAATGTGTCTACACGAGACGTCATCAAAAGTAAATTTTCTAAAATTATTAATTAGAGCTGTGAACGGTCCTAAGCATTGCCAATTATATAGCTATAAAAATCGTCCGTTATCCAAGAGATAATATAAAATTCGCAGTCCTGCTGTAATATTTTTATATCGATAGAAAAAGAGGATTTTGTTATCCGGATAATTATATTAATATTACAATTATATATTAGTATTACAAAATATATTAATCGCATTTTTGAAGTTCGAACGTCCACTAAAGAGTAAGAAATGTCCATTTTGCGAAGGCTAACCAAAATGAATTCTTATATTATACCTGGAATTATCTAAAACTGTAAACCAGAGCCATTGTATCGCGTATTATCGCATATCAGTGCTCCAGAACGATCGCCACGGATCGAAGAAGCGAATTCCCCGATAAACAAACAAGATTTCGCGAGGGATCCGCGATGGCAAATGTCAACAGCGTGCTCGCGCGATTGTGGAGCGTCGCGTTTCAAGCCTTGGGGACCGAATTCGAATGCAGAATTCTTCGGCAGACTGTTACGAACCCCGCGCTCGTCCCCGCATACCAACTCGCGCCCATCGAACGTTCTCCTTCGTCGTTTCCCCGCCGGAATACATATGCAGTCGTGTATTTCCTGTTGCATCGTCTAATCCCTCGGCCGTCGTCTTTATTGTTATCCGAGAACATGCCCGGCGTAATTGCCGGAGGAAACGGTAACGGAAAGGTAAAGATTCAGCGCCGCCGCCGCACCGCCCCACCGCCCCTCGAACTATTTGCATGAGTCTCGATTTCCTCATCAGCATGCACGGCTGCGCCCACATTTTCTACGTGCACCTGGCTCCTGCTCGCTATGACGTGTCCTATTATCGTTTCTGGACCGAGCACAGGAACGGATCGATCCTCTTCCACCATCCTATTCCGGCTCCATCCTTCTCCATAATTTTCCTGATCCATGACCCTCACCGCCGGCTGCCCCCACCCACTGTGCAACCAATAAGACGTCACTGAACGTGCCAATTATCTTTTCGATTTCGTGGAAAAATTCTTTCTCATCCAATATGATTTCTTGCGAGTAGACTCAGACTTCTGTCAAGGCTACTTCTTGTGAAATTTAGAATTGCAGATGAATCAGAAAATGTAACTCTTGTTACTCCAAATATGTCTACAATCAGTATAAAAAGTATTCGCACGTCCTTTACAACGGAATAACCTTTTTACAATTGTAACAAACGGTATATGAGCAGACAGCAGATTTTATGCATTTATGACAAAAGTGAGTAGGTGTAATTTAAAACGGTGAAAACATTGCACGAATTTTAAAATACTATTATACTATTTTCAATTTATCAAACATATTAAGAAAGAAAATTAATGTCCACTCCAGATTGTTGCAATTCAGGTAAAAAAATTTTATTTTGAATAAAGATCCGCTGTCTATTTATGAGTAATTAAACTAATTTTATCTTTCAATTTTTGTTCCAATATTTTCAACTTATTCAAACGATATACACTAAACCTACCGATCACTAAAAGCGATTAAAATGTTTTGGATATTTACATTTCCATGAACACAACTTCATCATTTCAATAATTGTAAAATGAAAAATATAAAAGCAGTCATTTGACCGGCAGTGGCAAGTTTCGTGACAAAAAAAGAATGAAATTTCTCAATACATACAACAAAAATGTTATTTATCAAGATCGAACATTTTTCAAACGGACTGCGTTCTTATCGTCCAAGAAAAAAATCGTTTCGTTCCACTGTGGACCCCTCCACCAAGAATCGGTGGCCTCCTCCGATCGGTACCCTCGTTTCGCTTGTCTGCTCCGCAGCCCCCTTCATCCCCTACCTCTTCCTCCGAGGCTGTATTACCTGCGTGTTCGTTTTCGTGCCCGAACCCAGCCTGGCCCCGAAAATGGTTTTCCAGGCACGAATCGCGGAACACATTGAAATTCACCGCGAACCTCGCTTTCCATCTCTATTCCTGTCAGCCAAGACCAGAGCCACGCGCTTTGATCCGAGGCGAAGAGCCAAACGTAGACACCACCCCCACAGTCACCCGCCTACACACGCCGCTGTTTTGCTCTCGAGGCACATCCGCCTTTGTTCGCGACGCCCTTTAATTTAGCTCAACCTTTCTTGCTATATTTTTTTCTCGCCGTGTCTGTGTCCCTCTTCAACTCTCTCTTTCGGCTCTTTCTATTTGCTTCCCTTCGGTATCTCCATTCCCATTCTCACCTTCAAGTTTTTGCTTCCGTTCGTTCTCGTAGCCTCTACTTGTCTAATTTGTAATTATTGCAGCCATCGGATATTCTTTCGCATCTCATAATTGGGATGAAGAATTCTGCTTTAACGCGAGCTTACATTTCGATTAACATTAACTCGATATACATTTCTTCGCCTTCAAGGTCACCTCAAGGTCATGCTGTGCATATACTTCCCCATCAAATTAAATTTTTACCGATTTGTCACCAAGCAACAAATTGAATTGGATAAATGAAGAACGGATAAAAATGTTACATGTATGCTAACAAAGATTAGTAAACCAAGCAATATAATCGACATCTACAATCATCAAAAGCGTCCACTTTCAAATGGTTAAACAATACCACACAGACTTTCTTGCATCTCTCGCTACTTTTTTCACTCGGTTCCCAGGATACATCACTCATTTTCTCACGTTTCCTCCTATCTGCTCCAACTTTTACTTTCATTTATTTTCCAGCCATCTTCCACCCCTGTCACGTTCAATTTCTACGCCTTTCGTTCTCCCCTTTCATTCTTCTTTGGTTTGTTGTATTTTTTTTAATTTGTGTTTCTTGGGAGGTTCGGTGACACCACCTCTTTCGATTAATCTTTTCGTGGTGGAAGACATTGTTGACTTTTGATTGGGACTAGTAACCCTGATTTAGGGGTTGCGCTTCTTTCAACACGCAATCTTTCACCCTTGAATTCTCACCCTTGTTGGGTCACAGTGCGCTTGGGAGGTGCTGTTATTTGGAACGTATGCTGTGTGGTACTCGTTTTTGCAACAAATATTTATGTTCCCAAGACAGAAGTACTTCCCATGACAATTGTAAAAATAATTTGGTTAAAACTTGTGTCTATATCTACTCCATGATATATTGCAAATATTTGTAGAAAGAGTTCACATGCATTTGAATTTTTTAGAAGTGAACTAAATGGTTTCACCTTCTGCACAAAAGCAATTCGCATGAATAAAACTTTTGTAACCTAACTTGCTTTGCTAAAAATATTAAATACATTTAGAAAAACATTACAATGTGCCTTGATTCAGTTATGATTTTTATGAAATTGCTTTGAATGTACTTCACAGTTAATCTTCTCATTAGATAAAACCAGAATTATCACCAGAATTATGAGCATAAACGTACAACAATTTTTAATTTTTTGCTTTGCTAAAAATATTAAATACATTTAGAAAAACATTAAAATGTGCCTTGATTTAGTTATGATTTTTATGAAATTTCTTTGAATATACTATATAGTTAATCTCCTCATTAGATAAGACCAGAATTATCACCAGAATTATAAGCACAAATGTACAACAATTTTTAATTTTTTGCTTTGCTAAAAATATTGAATACATTTAGAAAACCATTACGATGTGCCTTGATTTAGTTATGATTTTTATGAAATTTCTTTGAATATACTTTATAGTTAATCTCCTCATTAGATAAGACCAGAATTATCACCAGAATTATGAGCATAAATGTACAACAATTTTTATTTTTTTGCTTTGCTAAAAATATTAAATACATTTAGAAAACCATTACGATGTGCCTTGATTTAGTTATGATTTTTATGAAATTTCTTTGAATATACTTTATAGTTAATCTCCTCATTAGATAAGACCAGAATTATCACCAGAATTATGAACACAAACGTACAAGTTTTAAAAGAGTGAAATACAAATTTTTCCTTCTAATATATTGTTTATACATGGGAGTCTACTGTCTACGATTAATTAAGGTCCTGCAATAAAGACAGACCTGTCTAGTCTACGGATATCCGTTCCCTAACAGCTCCACAGACAGATGCACTAATCAAGCGGACAGCTGTAATGAAGCGAAGCCAAGGTTCAGTTGTCCCTCGTTCTCCGTTGGAATTTGGCTAGAACGTCGGATCCATCGTTCGAGTAATGAACCTCTATCTGTGAAACTAGATCGCGTCCACAATTGCAATGATTTAAACGGCGAGCCTTCGCTCGCTTTGGATTTGCTCAGTTTCGACTTGCAATTAGCCACGTGAAACAATAGTACTGCATCGCTCCAGTTCCCAAGTTTTTCTGTTCTTCCTTTCTCAGAGCGCATCGTTCCCCATTACACGGCTTACAATTACATGGTACGCTAACAACAGAATGTTTAACAACAGTTTCCTGTCTGACTGTTTTGCTGCTCGGCTAATTTCTCGGTTAAATAGATTACGTAGATAGAATCGACCAAATTGAGAATAATACCACGTTGCTAGCTAAATTTGATAGTTGCTAAAATTGATTTCGATAATTACGGGCTCTTAGTATTCTCCAGTCTGAAAAATTCTCACCGATGCTCCACATTGCTTAACTTTTTAATTTAATCCTGACGTTTCCCATGATTTCAACAAAATTACTGTTACAAATATCAAGTTTCTATAACTTGTTTACAGATTTGGATTATTTACTCTCAAATTGCTTAAAGGTACATGAGAAAATTTATACAGAATTTTAGAAAGGTCCAATATGATACTTCGTGAACACTGCACCACTTATGGGTTAACTTGAAGACCTGAAATCAAATCTGAATTGTTGAAATCTGGACACTCCGGTAATACATCAATGTCTATTCTCTTTTATATTATATATTTGCAGATAGAGAATTTCTGAAATATCCTCAGAAGGCGTCATGATTGATGCACCGAACATTTTTCCGCATGCCACGGGTTTCCGACGGCGTTGTGTGGAACAATTTCTACGGCAATCACTTAGAGGCCGTATTTAGTGTGCGAAGCTTCTCGGCGGCGCGGTTTCACTTCCTATCCGGCTTTCAATAAATAATCAGGCTGTAATAACAGCGCGGAGAAGCGTGCGAAACCTACACGTCTCCTCGCAATAGGTACACCGTTCTAATCAAGCCTAATATGGGAGTAGTCGTCGGGCAATTCGATATCGTTATTACGATATAAATCCGGATAAGCCTTGCCGCGCGTAAAGCAAGCCCACGCGCGAATCCACGATTTTATCCGCACGGTTTCTACCTGCACAGTTCGACGCGCATAAAATGACCGATCGCCGTTCCAAACTGCCGCGATCGAGATGCTTCCTTATTCTTTCATTTTCCCTGCACGAAACTGGTACCGATCCCATCGCTTTTTAATCAAGGTTACTCAATATATCGCACTTTCAACGGAATAGTTGGTTCAATCACGATGCGATCTCGGGCTCAGCACGACACGCTGCATAAGCAAATGGCCGCCATTTGCGAGTTTTACGAGCGTGCCTAGCTAAGAGCTCCCTTCCTCCTTACATCATTTGCTAAACAGGTACTAATTATCACCTTTTTTAATTAACGGCGCTCGATGCATCGCCCGGCTGCCAGTGAGAGTGTGTTCCATCACTGCCTGCTTAAGTCACGATTTAGATCCAGTTCGACACGATCCACAAGCGAATAACATTCCATAGTTTCATGAACACCGGCGATAAACATTCTTGGTGCTTATTCGCTTTCAATCGCTGTCGAAAGATTATGTGCGCTGGAATTTCGATTTACAATTTAATGTGTTTTTCGTTCGGTTTATTCAACATTAAGGTAAAGTTGTCGAAACGTTACTCCCTCTCGGATTTTGATGAGCTTTAAATATGTTGTCAAGGTTACACAGCGGCCGGCTTTAGTAATTCTTTTAATGCAACAACCGACATGATCCTTCAAAAATAGTACTTCATTTTTATATTAAAAATAGAGGAATAATCGAACAATTTTTTAATTATTTTCTTCGACTTGTTCGAATATCGGCAGGTTCAAGAATTTTTTTAACCCAACAAATGAGATATATGAGATATATTATACAAATTTAACTCAATTTTAAATTTAAATAGTAATTTAAATCGTTTCATATAAATTTAATCTCTCAATTTTAAATTTAAATACTAATTTGAATTATATTATATAAATTTAACTCAATTTTAAATTTAAATAGTAATTTAAATTGTCCTATATAAATTTAATCCCTCAATTTTAAATTTATATAATAACTTGAATTATTCTATATAAGAATAGTTATATATATTCTCAGAGAGGATCATTGTTAAAAAAATACAAGGACATTTTTTAAACTCAACAAATGAGAGGATCATTTTAAAGAAATCCAAAACGTTCTTCAGCTTCCATTTTAATACAGAAAACCTTCCTTTCGAGTGAACTCGAGAAGTTGGGTAGTAAAAAATTGTTTAATTTTTATCCTGCGGAATGACAGGAGGTAAAAGGTTAAGTTTTAATCGAACGCGTAATTGCGTGGGTATTTAGGAAATTATGATAACATTCGTGACCGTCGGGTATTACGGTTGGGAGTGGCCGTTAAGAGTCAGGAAGGAGTTTAACGCGAGTTTGAGAGTAAAAGTCGTTCCACCCCTCGGAAAAAAAAGAAAAATCGGGGGTAGCTTCCTCTCTCGTTCTCTCTCTTTGTGCTTTCAGAGAGAGAGAGTGCGTCGAGACAGGGCGCTCGGGGGCTCTCGGAAGGGTGAAAAATTGAAGGGACTTATTAAACGGAAAAGTTGGCCGTCGAGGCGAAACGAGACGGTACGGGACGGGACAAGAGAACCTGTGATATATGTGCACCCATCGGGTAGGAAAGTTTTGACGAGCGAACGACTGCCGGCTGCGTTATTATTGGCGATAAATTATCGGAGTCTGCACTTAAGCGGGGGGGACCAAGATACAAACACGATTCGGGGTGTAAAGTTGGCACGAATTACGCGATCCGCTCGATTTACGGCTTACGTGCCATCTCGCCGAGGCGCTTTCGGATCTCTCCGATCTCTCGGAAAAAAAAGAAAACGAAGGTTGAATGCCAGTAATCAGCGCGCCGGGGAATTAGCGCCGAACCTCCAAAATCAGGTTTTTTGCCAGTCCAACCGTAATTTATGATCCATACGGTAATTACATGCTGCGGTAATCGATATCTAATTATGACAAAGTGATTCAATTCGGGATTTTACGCGCTCGTTTTTACGAGCAGTTTCACCCGGACCGCGGCAGAATTTGTACCAGTTTTTTAAACCGCCGATCTCCTGATTGTCAACGAGAATTGCGTGTCTCGGACTTTGATTTATGGGTAACAGTTTCTCGTGATTGCTTGTACTTCATCGAAAGTGGAACTCGAGATTATCAGCTTTCGAGTGTCGGAATTTATGTAATATCAATGTTCAAGTTTTCAATGATATGAACATCTTTGGTTTGAGGATGTTATTAGCTTCAGCATCAGAGATTACCATGATCCGATCAACATTCCCCATTTTGGAAGTTCGACAGGTTCTAGAGAGCCTATAGTTCATCGAACTGTGTCTAGACTCTATCGCCGAGTACTAATTACTCTACGTTCTCGCCGCTGCCTTCCTGGGAGTCCAGAGACGTTTATATCCACGTCTAACAATACATAATGTTCAGCATCATCTCCTAAGTCCCCAGAATCCTCGGTGTGACCTCCCATGACCCCAAACTCATCACCTGCTTAGGGTACCGAATTATCACTACGACCTCGTAATGTTCCATACACCGAGTATTAACCGCCGACAGCTCTGTATTATCAGTACCGTCTACCTAGAACCCGAGTATTCAGTGTGTCTACATTACAGGGCGTCTCAAATTACATGAAATACGCTTCGACGTTCGATAAACACATAGATGTACCCAAGAAATTGATAATACCAGATCGAACATAGTGAGGACTCTCCAGAATTCGGTACGTGACTTAAGAATTTAGTTATATCATCATACAGGCCTCTTCAAAATATGAAATCCCAACTATATTAACTGAGTACAATTGGAACGAGCCTACATGCAGTGACTCCTACTAATATTCGGACACTTTTAAAAAGATGACAACATTTTTAATATTGGACCATACGTTTTGAAATTTTTTGGGAAGTTAGAACAATTGATTTGCTGCACAACGTGACTAAAATTTTAAAAAAAAATTGCAAGTTGTCGGAATTGCATTTTACAACTTTTTTATGTGGGCTTATATTGAAAATTTGAAAAATACGTTTTGTAGATCTGTGTTAATTATATGCACTGTGAAAGTTTCATCGAAATCGGTTGGTACGGGAAAAACGACAGGCATTGTCTAAGAATCGTTACATTTGTTATCGTTACATTCTTACTTGTCGTAAGAATCCTTACATTTATTGCAGTTAGAGGCCGAAAATCGTGAAAATCTGCAATTTTTACCATCTTTAAACGTTTGTAGCTCATTGCAACGTCGACCGATTTTGACGAAATTTTAAAAATATGTTTAATTCACACAGATCTACAAACCGTATTTTTTAAATTTTCAATATACGCCCACATAAAAAATTGTAAAATGCAACTTTTAGTATCTTTTCTACAATTCCGATCTATTGTAATTTTTGAAAAAATTTCTTTTCACATCCTGTATTAAACTAATTGCTCTAACTTCCCAAAAATGTTCAAATCGTATAGTACAATATTTAAAAAGTTATCGTCTTTTTTAGAGTGTCCGAATATTAATTCCGGCCACTGTATTTATCAATTATACCATTGGTCAATGGACTGGACGTATTAAAAAGATTTAAGGACATCCCCTCCCAAGGAACATGAATTTCGGTGAATTATTTGTACAATGATGGTAGCAGAGAAAATGGCCAATGGTAATCTTGAAGGACGTTTTCCTGAATTGCTCTAGCCAATCCCAAATCGCTCACCACGGAGATTGAGTCTCCTAGAAGTTAGCTCCCCACTGTTAGAACTAAATAATTTCAACAGTTGTGAATTGTGCTAAGTTTGTGCTCCAACACAACTGTTGAAATTATTTAATTCTAAAATTGGGGTCTAACTTCCAGGAGGATGGACGACCTGATCGCTGCACATCAAAAGCACTTTCGGAGACTCAAGCATTCAGAGCAAGACTTAAAGAGGGAGAGTATGGCAACTGCTTAGGAGGACAGGATTACATCACCGAGTCTGTCGCATAACGTCTCAAAGAGCCTAGAAAATCTACTTTCAAAATAGCTTTTAAAAAATTGATCAAGAGCGTCCATTTACTGAGAGTAAAGCAGTTCGAAAGAATCCCCGAAGATTAAGAATCTGGCAGCATATCCACAATAAAAAAAGCCGAGTCTAGAAAACCTACCTTCAAAATTACTTTTTGAAAGTTGATCGACAACTTAGACCTTGGACCAGTGGTTCTTAACATTTTTGAAGTCAGGGAACACTTTTGATTAAATGAAAAATTTGCGGAACGCCAAAATTAATGATCCAAAAAATATCCCGCGTAGAAATAAATATATTTTAGAAAATATGTTATTAAATATATTTAATATATTTCGCGGAATTTCGCGGAACACCGGTTAAGAACCACTGCCTTAGACTAACCAATGCTGCCTCCGCAGCCATCCGAAGCGTCCACTTTCTGGGACCGAAATACAGTAAATATTCTATGGATGCAAAAAAGATATCCCCTCCAGTGCGGGTCAACGCCACGAAGCTCGAGCTGCGTCGGTCGCCGAGCAGTGTAAACATGCCGCGTAATCTGATCCGGGTCGAGTATATCGGTGTGAACCACTACTAATCCAATCGTAAAAACAAACAAGTTTCATTTATTGCACCAAGCGGTCTCATCGGTACGCTATTTTTTGCTGCGCTTCGGCCGCCTCGGTCTCTGTTTACACGCGCTGTCCTTTTCTACGTTCGGCTCGGTCTTTGAAGTGCAAAAAATAGTGTCTCTCTACGAACTGTGCAAACGAACCTCCCTGAGACCCTTGCATCTATCGAATACTTACTGTAGTTCGAAAGAGGACCAGAGTTGGGCATTAATTGATTAAAATTTTAATCAAGATTGATTGATTAATGTGTACGATTAAAAAAGGTAATCATCGAAAAATCGACGATTGATTTAATCAATTGTTGAAATTAATCGCCACACGGTCCATCCACAAATTGTAATAAGTAGGCACATAGAGATCGTATTGTAGACCAAATGACAATACACCTAAACTCATTTTACATTTTTTTCAGTATGCATACAGTTCTGATTCCGTATTTCATTTCGGAATTTCAGCAGTTAACCATTAATCAATTACCCGATTGGCGATTACAATTGAAAAGAATGTAATCGTTAACCGCAATTAACGACTAAAGTTTAATTGTTAATTGCGATTAACGATTGAAGTAGAAATTTATTCGTCAATCGTTGATTAAATTTTTGCCCAACTCTGAAGAGGACCTAGTTGGCGAGAATATAGCAATTCCGTAGCAGGACAGGATTACATCAGCGAGTCTGTCGCGTGACAGGCTAAGCGATGGTTGTTATCCAATGGAATCTCTCGGAAGCTGGTGTCGCCGCGTTCGATTTCGCGAGGGAGTCTGTGCTGAAACGGCGCCGCTCCGGGGACGATCTGCCATTCCGATCCCGGCAGGTACGACCACGCCACTCTTCCCTCTTCTTCGTCGCGGCTTTCCGGATAATTCGAGGCGATAAGCCCGTCGCCGATGAGAGGGTTTATCGTCGGGGGTTGCCGCCCGCCCCTCGACGACAGGGTGAGACTCTCTAACCGTGATTCAAAGCAGACGAGCACACCGCTGGGAAGAAGAGAGCTAGAGACTGAGGGGTAGCCGAAGGAAAAGGGAGGAGTGCCTGCGTAAGTAAGGAGCAACCTGAAAGAGGAGGATCTTCGGGACGAGGTTTAAGCCGGCTGCTCGTAAATCGCGGCGGTCCTCGACGCTTTGCCTTGGCGATTGGCTTGGACGATCGATCCGAAAACGGGGAACTTCGGGACCGGAATCGGCCGGATACAACCGGGCGAGAAAAAGGGAACGAGAGAGGAAGGGGACGATTAAGATAAATATAGAGATCGAGCGGCTTTCGTTCCCGATGCTAGCGCGATGAAAACCCGCGAAACGACGAGCACCGACCTCCATGATACTTCGTGGATCTCGAACCAACCGGAAATAATAAATACACTAGTTGAAACATGCTTCAGCTCTCGATGCCACGCTGAATGACTAGTTATTTGTGCTCTTAATGGTATATTTTAGTTGAATCGTTAGCCGCGTTTATAGTCTTGGTAATATACTCCTGACCAGGTTGAACCACCTTGCTGCGATCCTTTGTGCCTTCGTTAGTCACTCCAGAGACATTTAAATGCCACGCAGGGATCATTGATGATTGCTATCCCTCTTTACAGGGTGATTCGCTGGGTAGTGCACTCGCAGCCAGCGCCGACACCGAAACATCAGAAACGCTTTTTGCTGGTTACACTTAAGTGTCGGCCAGGAGCCCGATATCGCTGTTCCGTCATTCGAAGGCTAACGATGACTAAATGTAAGCTGGAAAGTTCAAGGAAAAGAACTTGAACTTTGTTTTATCATTTCCTGTGAAAGCGTTTTTGTAATTTTAGTATTTGTGGTTCTAGTGCAATTTTCTTTGGAACAGTGTTTGAAAATATTTGTTCCATTCCCTCGTATTTCCAAGGATCTTGCGAGGATGAACTCGTATCGAAGTTCAACAGACGATGGTTTCCATAGCGTTGTTGTCGAAGCCAATTACCGAGACGATCCTGTTAGGCCTCGGCAAAGAAAGCAACAGCCCCGTTGAATTCGCCATAATTGAGAAATAAAATTAACGTGAGAATCATGTCAATCGTAAATTGGCTCGTTAAGCGATGACCGCGAAGGAATTATCGTCGCCATCGTTCCCCTGTTTACCATGGCGTGGTCATCGCGTGTCTTCGTCATGAATTCGATAATAGTCGCTTTATTTAATTATGTTGTCTCTTTAACGACACGCTCGTCGAGGCGCCGCGTTATTTCGAATGCGATATCGCCACCGGATGAAGTCATATCGTTTACCTCTCATCACGGATCCATCCTCGATCCTGTTCCCAGAAGCGTCTCGCGTATTACGCACTTATGGCGCACGAAAATCTTCGGGGACTCGTGAAATCCGATGTTAATTAACATTTTATCGCCGTTTCTTTTTCCGCGGAATCCATTACCGGAGGAATTAAAATTTCGCAAGTGTTGGCTCGTTCGAGGTATCCGTGCGAATCGTTTGCTTCCTCATTAATGGGTCTCCCTTAATCGAGGTTCTCAAGAACGTCTTGTAATATTCGGAAATTTGTTGGGCAAGCCGATTAAAATTGAAGGCCGTTTTGTTTTCATTCTCCTCCGCGGATTCCATTATTCCAGGCAATGGTCCCTTTTTGTCTGCAAAGATTTAAACTCTTATTCTCGTACTTGAGCTCCTCGATATGGTTGGAAATTATACAGGGTGTCCCAAAACGATAGCGTTAGCCGGAAATGGGAGGTTCCTTGGGTCATTTGAAGCGACATTTTCCAAAGCAAAAATGGCGTCCGCGATATCGCAACAAACAAGAGTTTCTCGAGTATCTCCAATTTCGATGAGCTTTGGATATGTTGTCAAGACCATGATTCTGAACATTTCCCTTTAGATTTTTTGGGGTGGAGTGGGGTAAGTGCGTAAACTGATTATTTTAATTATAATATGAACGAAATTTCTCTAGCTTGTATTTATTAATGTAGTATAAGTTAGTATGAACGATTCGACATAGATGTCACCCAAGAATAAAGATGTTTTCCTCGCTTAAATCAACCAATGCCAAACAGTCACGTGAGAGGTACAACTTTGAGGTTACCCTGAATGTGCGATAATTTACAAGTTATTAATATATTCTGTGTTGTTATTTTAGGCAAGTACAACAAATATTGATGTAGGTTTACATTAAATAAACCGTTTTTATTGTATTTTTTAAAATTTATTGAGAAAAATACTAAGATGCTCTTGCCCCGTAAATATTATTACACGGGGCAAGTGCGTACAATATAGACAGTTCATGTGTGTGTGTTCGCTATTTCAGTTTATTTCTTGTACTATAATTCTTAATGAAGGGTAAGTAGGGTATTACCCTATATTTGTAGCGACAACATTTTTCTAATAATAAATATCACATTTATATTTTAAACTTTGTTTTAATATCACTGTATCCCCTTTCATATTTCAGCATAAAAGTACTTGTTTGTTTAAAAATGGATAACTATAAAACTAAACAATATAATTTAATGCAATAAAAAGCATTTTGTAGCAGGCTTGATAATAATTCTTTTCTTGCCCCATAGCACTCGAAACAAGGTTCGAAAGCATTTTTAAACTTCGTTTTAATACCGTTCCTTCGTATCCCCTTTTATATTTCAGCATAAAAGTACTCGTTTGTTTAAAAATGGATAACTATAAAACTAAATAATATAATTTAATGTAATAAAAAGCATTTTATAGTAGGCTTGTTAATCATTCTTTTCTTGTCCCGTAGCACTTGAAACAAGGTTTGAAAGCATTTTTAACTCTCGGAGATGCTCTTGCCCCATTTTCGGGGCAAGTGCATAGTAATTGACACTTTGTACAATATCCTATCAAAATGATAATTTTCAAGCAAAATTAGAATCCTACGTAATACTAATGCATCAGTAATAACTGTGGCAAGAGTTTGATACCAAGAGCGTTAAGTTTTTACATACCAGACTGAAAATACATCAGTTCAAAGTCCAACTTTACAAAAACTGGTGCGCACTTACCCCACTTCACCTTATTCATTATTTCCCAGAAGAAGAAAATTGATATCTATTGTATGCCTACATTAATTATTAACACAGTCAATAGGTTCGTATTGACAGGAATAAATTAGAATTTAAAAGAAATTAATGACGTAGATATTCATTGGACTTCGTTCGAAATCATCATCGCGTAGTGCAAGAGGTCAAGAAATAAATGAATTCTTTATTTTTTAAAGAATTGTCAAGATCTTAAACTACACATTTTCCGGAGTTCGTATTTTCTTTACGTACCTAATACTTAATGGACATTGTCTTTCGAAAAACAAGCTGTAGTGACGTAACTAATTAGATAATAGAGGAATAAGAATCGCATTGAGTCAGGTGTTCAATAATCAATAATCGTTGCTAACGACGTTCATCTGCACTACGAACGAAATAAATGATACTCTCCTGTCCATAAATTATGGGACACTTGGTAAACATGACATGGGACTGATTAATGAAATTCCATGAATAATGCAATTCAGAAATGTTCATCTCATCGTGTCTCATAAACAATCACAAAATCCGTAAGACAGATTGACAACGCACAACGTTTTAAGTCTGATCATCACCAACCTATTCTACTTCTTGTGAATGCTAGAACACCCGAAAAAGTTCTTAATTATTTTTGCAAATACAATCCTGGGTAGAATAGAGTTCTGAGACACACGAGAAAAGTGTCACAAATATAAAAGTTCCATAAAGAAACCTACAATTTCATCGAAATTCTGTGTCTGGCAATAGAAAATGTTTATTTTTCAGAAATATCTAGTGATCGATTATGTAGCTATCCAAAATGTTAGAAACCTTAGAAAAGATGGAACAAAAATCGCAGATGGCCTTCGAGGAAAAGGTTTTCCCGGAGAGAGAGTTTTCCCAGGAATCGGGATTCACGAGGCGGTTCCGCGATCGGTCGAGCGAGTTTCTCGGGGCCTCGTCTCGGGTCCGGTCGTCGGAGCAAGCTGTTTTTTGCGGGGACTAGTCCCGTCGTCCTCGGCGAGCGACGGCGAACGATCGCGAACGATGGCGAACGACGGGCGCGAGCCAGTCCCCGTCTGAAACGCGAGTAATTTCAAGCCGGGGATCGAGCGTGCCGCATCGATCATCATCATCGCGCTCGAATAAAGCCCGCTGCTTTAAGCGCAAAGCCAATTTGTCGTTAGGTTAATTCAGTCTAGCGACGCTCTTTTTTCTCACCTTACTCTTTCGCAAATCCCCCTCTTCTTCGTCCCCGATTTTTCTCCGCGGTCACGCGGTTCGATTGAAAAGTTACGCGGCCTGTTATCTGCCCCGGCCAAGGGCAAAAAACCGCTCCGACCAGGCCGGCGATTATTTTAATTAGCGAGAACGATTTCGATTCGCGTGCACGCGATCCGCGGGGCCCTCTTCTTCTCCGATCATTAGGATGAAACCCGAGAGAGCCTGACCGCTATCCAATCGACCGACGGATCGTAATGATACGTGGCATGAGCCTCGCGGAAATTAATTGGTGGAACAGCGGCAGAGCCTGCACCACTCTCCTCGCGGAATCGGCCCGTGTAATATTAGCACTCAATCGGTATAACCGAGAACCGGAGAACCCGAGGACGCCACTTTGCCGGTCTCTAAGTACTGGCTCTTGACTCGCAAGAAGTGACAATGGAGTCCTGGTGTTACCTCGCGGAGGGCCACTTACGGCTGTAGACTCTTTGCAAGTGGCTACTGCGCGAGCAGTGCCCAGCTCCGCGTAGAATTCCCGGTGACTTTGGTATCTTGGATGATGCAGCTACAGTCAGAGCTAGAGGATAAGATAGGACACCCTGCGTTCCTTCTTGTTCCGATATCGGAAAAAGATGTACGTTCTCGATAATATCAATTATATCGTACAGGATGCAAAATTAATTTCGAGGTCAGAAGGTCAACAATCTTTTTTTATTGCTTCTTATTCTACTCACCACAAGGATAAATATCGGGTTGGAACGAAAGTTCGTAGCGTTTGTAAATTAAAGAACGTGGTAAAATTGAAAGCTAAAATTCAGATATTTATTCATAGATTTATTCAATAACATATTTTCCATTCTGTTCTATTACTTTTTGCCATTTCCGAGGTAACTTCTCGTGTTATTGAATAGATATGAATAAATACCTTAATTTCATCTTCGATTCTCAATTTGAGTAAAAAAACTTGACAATTCTCTTAAAAAATTATAATAAAGTTTTCTCTTAAACTGATTTTATTTGTATTGCATTTTCGATACACGCGGTTTTACACGTGAGCTCCATCTGACAGAGAAATGAAAATATAACAGAAATAAAGATACAATATAATAAAAGGTACAATAAAATAAAAATATTATCAGTCTTGCCTAGTACAGACGTTTCTAACAAAAGACGATAAAATTTTATTCGTCTACTCTAAATTGCGCATACCATGAGTGCACGAAGGGCGAACAATCTACACCGGTCGTTGCAACCTGGAATAATGGAATGGAATAAAAACGGTGATAAGGAAGTTTCGCAGATAGGAAGAAGAACGGGCGCACCCAATAAGTCAGCCCCTTATTACGGTTAACACCGTGCTGTTAATTCAATACAGCGTCTCGTTCATTCATTACGCAGTCCCGCCCATGCAAATGAAATCATGGAGGCGTCGGCAGCTTCCGGTGGCCCCGTGATCTCTTCTCTCTATTCATTACACCGATCCTAAATCATTCGACGACGACGGGGGAAAGAAAAAGCGCGCGGTGAAACGGTTCGAGAGAGATGGTGGGGCGGGGATGGTTAAACGGGCTCGTAAATTGCGAAAATTGAACGGTTGTCGAAACGTTGGGAATTAGTAAGACAGCCGGCGACCAAGGGCGTGGAAAGCCCGCTTGGTGGGGGAAGGGCAATAGCTCGCGAACTTCCGAAGGACCCTCCGTCCTTCGGGAGTGTCTTCGAGCAGAAGACAGCACCGGGGCCTCTAACGAACTTATCCCGAAGGCTGAGTGCTGCCTCCGGCCGCCGAGAAGATATACGAGAATTTCTCTCCGTCTTGGCGTCTATACAGGGTGGAGCAATAATTCTATTCTCTTAGAATAGGGCCAGGTACCAATCACAATTGTCCGAAAAATTACTTGGAAATAGATCAGCTACAGAAACTGGTTTATCATTTTAACACCAAACCTACCGACAGAATTGTGCAGAATTACAATTGAATTACTCCAAGAATTCTAATTACAAAGTAATTGAATTACATTGTAATTCAGTCATGTTGTAATTTATAATTCAGATCTTCAATCAATTAAATTACAATGTAATTCGTAATTCCAATTGGAGTCAGTACGATTATAAAATACTTTGTAACTAAATTACATTAATTGCGAATTACGATGTAATTAAATTAAAATTCAGAATTAAAGAATAATAAAGTAATAGGAAATAAGAGGTTGTGTGAAAGATCCATGTGAAGGTTTCAAACAGAAGGAATTTATTATTTATAAATTCCTTTTCAAATCTGAACAGAAATAACTTCTTCGTTACACATTTTTTAAATTTCTAACATAAACATAAAATAGCGTTACGTATTATAAACGAGGACAAGCAGTAGCAACTAGGCCGCATAGACAGCAAACAAGTATATGAAAGAAAAACATAAAAATATAACGCACTTCTTCAAAGTTCTGGGCTGTAATTTGGAGAGCTGTATTTTAATTATATTGTATTTCAATTACACAACTGCTTAAAATAATTAGTAATTGAATTAATTGAAAGGTTTGAATTATGTAATTCAGTTACGACGTAGTTGATTTACTATATAATTTAAATACAATGTAATTCAATTGTGTAATTGAAAGTGACTAATGTGTATGGTATTATAAAAATAACAAGATTAAATTTATTTATATTTTGTGCGATTCTTACTATAATATATACTGAAGTCAAAAAATGTTTTACAATCTTAATAATTATCAAATAAAAAGTCTGGAATGGGTCATTTGACCCCTCGTGATAGGTTTAGTATTAATGACCTACCTTGCAATATCGAGCATGGGCACATTCTGAAGATTTCCAACAGAATGAATTAAATTAAATAGGGGTTGCATACCATTTAACTAAATGACAGATCATTATTTAAATTCAATATAATACGGTATAATGTCTAATAATATTGTCTATTATTTCCACAGCACTTCTAGCAATCTCATAATGAAAGTAAAATTAGTCTTGACTACAAACTGCAATAAAAAATGTTTCAAACCATACATTTTTGCAATAAAAGGAACAGCTTTATTTTCCATAAAAAATTAGAATATTCGGCCGGTAATTCATGTAATATGATTTTTCTTACATTGGTTTTCCCAGTCACGTTCCTTGAAAATTGAGGAGGACATGTTGAAGAACAAAAAGAAGCCGGAAAACGCGAAAGGATCAGCATATTCACGAACGTCGTTCACACGATCCCGTTCCGCTGATAACAAATTTCTAATATCATTTTCCGCGAGCAGATAAAAAGAAATGGTGAATTAACATGCTCCAGAATCGTTAGCCCGAGCGAACCTCTACGCTGGTATATTAGAACTGACGTGACTATGCAGGATAACATAGCAATTAGCAATGCACAGTTCGATCTCGACAAACTTCTTATTTATCGCGAAAAACGAAAACCGTATCACGGACCGTCCGGTGCATTTACAAGCGTCGCTTGTGCTATCGTTTCTTGCTCTCCAGTGCATATTAACTGGGCCACTTTACAGCAGATTGAAGTCAATAACTGAGTAATGCTAATAATAACCAGAACTGTTTATGGGAGTCTTGTTTTCCCCCGGTGAACGAAGGAAATTGTTTAATTCGTTGATTGCGTTCAATGAAGGGAATCGTGAGTTAGGGAAGACGTCGATTAACATTCATATCACATTACAAACTAGGAAACTCGGTGTTTTGTTTAACTACGATAACTTACCTCGTTGAATAAACATGAGTAGTGCGGTAATAGCGGTTTGAAACGATAATCAGTGAGTGGCGCACGAGACGACATTTTATCTAATTTATGTCGCACACGATACGTTCGCCTGAAGGTTCTACAGTATTAAAATAGAGAAATGACGTGGTAATCGATCATTTCTTGGCTATCATTAATTAATTTATTTTTTCTTAAGAAATTGACAGATCCAGCTAGAGAGTTAAAGATCCAGATTAGATTTTGATCGAATTTCTGTGAGGATAGGAAAGCTTCTTTGCGAGAATCGATTACGTTTGAGCGATAGTTCCGAACGCGAAGGGTGTCCATCGAGATCGACTGGCTTTCAACCGAACGATTTTTTTCCTGCGACAAACCTAGGGGCTGTTTTGACTCGAGAGAAGTTATTGTCCCACCCCGTATACCTACGCGTGCAGAATAAACCTACAAGGTGTCTCCATTTTCATCTTTCCAATTTTATACGGAGTGGAACGAAAGTATTTGAACATATCTATCGACTGTTTTCTTTATAATATTGATTCAAAGAATTATTTGGACATAAGAACATTATGTTTACATTGAACTAATATAATAAAAGAGCTAAATTTCTAAAGAAATTTATTTATGTGGCTACAGTGTTTTGCAATTAATACAGATAACTTTTATTTTGCATAAAGATCCGCAATTTAATTATGACGGTGGACGTCTACTTGATAGAGTCGTACTATTGGAGATTATTTAACGTTTACAAAATTATTTCCGCAAAATGTACGAGTGTTAGATTGTTTTGATCGCAATGATAGGATGATGTAAAAACGAGACACCCTGTACATTCTCGCGCGAGCATCGTTCCGCGTCGCGCGTGAAAAACGAAGGAAAAGACGGAAGGGTGGCGTTGGTAGAAAACTCACTTTCCGCTACGAATCGACCCCCACCGCCTTCGCCTACGCGTGTCTGCGTGTTCCCTTTCTTCGAAACCAGAATAATACGAACGAGAGCAAGAACTGGTAGCTAGAGCCGGCACTGGAACAGTTAACGTGTCCGAGAATCGTCCTGCCCGAAGAAAATCATTTTTCCTGTCCTTCACTCCCTCCAGCAAAGCTCATTTTACTAGAAAGTTATCCCATTGTCCATTTACCAAACTAAAGATCTCATCACCTTCATAAAACTTTGAAGAAGTCATCAAACAGATGCAAAACTTGAAGAACTTGTACTTCTTCAGGGATACTAGCCAGTCCCTGATCATTGACGTGACTATTTGGAAATTTTATAGAAGAATAAACTTCGTTGCTGTTAAATGGAAAAATATCTATAACCAAAATTAAAAACGATTCTTTGTTTACTTTTGTATTGTAAACGAAGCACAGAGACTAATATTATTATTAGGTTGTAACATAAATACGTTCGACTGCAGGCACAAATAAATGTTAATTTTAACTGCGATTATATAATCCCCCTCCATGTTTGTTCTCTTTTTTTTATTTAATAACTCAAATTTTCTCTCGTCACTCCATATAATTTTTTTCCAAAATGATAATGGCTTATTCACATATTTTTTTGCAAAAGCTAAACGTTTCTTTTTATGCACTTAAATACTAATGTGTGGGATCCGTAATGGTATGGGGATGTTTTTCTTGGTATGGGATTGGAAATTTAGCACCGATCCATGGCATCATGAATGCAGATAAGTTTATTGACATTTTAAATGAAAATATGGTACAGTCAATCCTAAAAATGGATCTCGATGAGGGATGGATGCTACAACAGGATAATGATTCTAAGCATACGGCGAAGAAAACGAAAAAATTTTTACACGATTGTGGGATAGATTTTCTCGATTGGCCTCCACAAAGTGCAGATCTTAATTCTATAGAAAATCTACGGAGCTTATTAGATTCGGAAATACCATTAGAAAAACGTCCGAATAAAACAGCATTTTTAAACGAATTGCAATTAAAATTTCAACAAATTGATCGAAGTTACCTCCAAAAACTTGTGGAAAGCATCCCACGACGATTAGAAGCAGTAATTAAAGCAAGAGGTTACAATACCAAATACTAATTGCTTATTATCTAAATATTTATAAAGTGTCCACTTAATTTTGGCCACCAAAAATTGTATACAATTTTGATTAATGACAATATATTCTATTATATTAATTGTTATTATTGATATTGTTGTTTATTTCATTAAAGTACACTTTGCTATCTTAAATGTTCCATACAATTCTGATTTATTAAAATTATGTTTTAAATTGCATTGATTTTTTGTTGATCATTAAACCTGTCCACTTAATTTTTCCCACGACTGTACAACGAATTATTTACGAATATTTTTTACTTTGTTAACAAATGTCGTGAAAAGAAGATATTGTAGATAGCCGAAAGCATTGATGTTAGAGCCCTAACAAGAGCAAACTCTGTCATCGTGAAAAGAGTCTTTTCTCGGAGCACCGAACAATCGCGATCGCATAATCGAATCTCTCCGTCGAAGTCTTGCTTATTAACGCTGTTCGCCTCGAGCGAGATCGAGAGGACGTGCGCGAGGGGCGGGAAATATTTGAGGAAGAGAAGTTCCGATCGTTCTTCCCATAATCCGCACGGCAAGTTAAAAGGCTATTCGTTGGAAAAGCCATTCGAAAAGTTCGAGGATCATTATCTCGAAAAAATCGGGCGCGACGCTCCTAATAGGGTATTCCGATGGAGTTTCTGCGAGTGGAGGGTGGTTCGGGGGTGTTCGAAGAATGGAAAACGAAGAAAACCGAGAGGGGCGAGGAGGCGCGAAAAGAGGCTCTAGAGTGGCCCGATTCTTCTTCGGGAGAGAAAGCCCTTTCCCTTGCACCGGTGTACCCTTACCCTCCGCGATGGTCACAGTTCGGTCGGCACCCCTAAAAATTACTTCATGTAAAAAACGAGCTTTGAACGGGACAGGGGCAGCTGCGAGGGTTCGCCGGCCAAACTATCGGAACGCGTTCGTTCTCTCGAGGACTCGCAGGGCTCGCAATATGCTTCTCCGTCCTCGGGAAGGGACTTCAAACGAACACGCCGATCGTAAAATTTCTGTATCGGCCGAATTGTCCTTCGCGACGAGTGCTGCTCTCCTTCTTCCCTTGCCCTTCAAGGGTCCGTTTTAATAGAGTCTACATTGAATTAAGGGGGCATTCCAACTCGTTGACCCGACATCAAGAGACCTCTACTCTGGAAAATATATTAGGCGGTGCGTTGAACTGCTTTTACATATTTATTTACGATCGTGAATAAAATTGCAGCTCTTCCACTTTTATTCTAATACAATGCAACTCGGTCTCAATAATCTTCAGGGTGGTTTACAATTTTTCTCAATGATGTATATTTAATAATAAATATATTAATGCCATCGGCGCACTGGTTCGATCAATAGTTATTTAAAAGCAATTTTGCAAATTACCAAATTAACTTCAACGTTTCGATCATTTTCAAGAAATAATTGCGTCTGTAAATTATTATATATTATGGTATTTTATAGTATTGTACTAAATGTTAAACAAGGTTGAGGAAAACTGTTGCCCACTTGCTTTGTGAAAAAGAATTTTTAAATTCGTAAAATGATCTAAATTAAGATCGAAACGTTGAAGTTAATTTGAAGCAAAATTGTTTTTAAATAACTATTGATCAAACCAATGCGCCGATAGCATTAATGTATTTATTATTAACAACTCTACGATCGATATAAGGAAATATTTATGATTATTATATTTAATATCATATATTTAAATTCGTACACTGATAAATAAGACTCGGAGAAGCAATAATAATGTTTGGTACTTTGAACAAACATTGTACTCTACGCATCATGCAATAAAAATTAATTTGACTTTGAAATACAAGATCAAGGACCATCCCAGCCAAGACCAAGCATTTCTCTATACCTTGTGCAACGTCGATTATACAGTGAAATGAGTATAATTAGACAGCGGATTTTTATGCATTTGTGGCAAAAATTAGTAGGCGTAATTTAAAACAGTAAACATATTATAAAAATTTAAAGATATTGTTACATTATTTTCAATCTATAGAATTGAACATCTTAAGAAAGGAAATAAATCTCTATTTCACTCTAATTTGTTGTTATTCACATAAAGAATTTTTGTTTTGCATAAAGATCCGCTGTCTAGTTATGTTATATGTATATTCATCATCGAATTTTAAAAAGGACACAATAATTCAGTATAATTGTGAAATATTCGTCAGTCAGTGCACAGAGGAAAGATGAAAATGTAAGGATTCAAAGATTATTTTCGAAAAAATATAATCAATAAAATCAATAAAAATGTAAAAGTTAAATATCATAGTTTGCTAAAAAGAAGCACACACTGTACATCCAATGCACACGTACATCTCCACCTCAGAGAAAGAAAACAATTTCAGTGACCAAAGAATTTCCTTGCGGTAGTCCCATGAAGATCCACACGTGGAAACAATAACGGAACAAAAACAAATCTCTAAATTCCTGACGGTAAAAAAATCATAATGATCGATGTAAATGGCCGCAATTATGTCATCAAGCAACCGCGACATAGAATCCGGCAGAAATGGAAAGTCGTCCGAAAGGAAGAAATCGCATCGACCACAATTATGCCATCGTCGACGCATGCATGTTGCATTAATCCTAGTCGCGTGATGAACACGACCGTTTCTTGCGGACAGATCGCGACTCGTGACCGCAGAAGAAAATGCACGTTCCCTCGTGAAAGGTTGCTATCATTTCTTCTGTCATCGTGTTTCTGCTTAACGGTGCGCGATGATGTTTTTCCCATCGGGTGTTTTTTCCGTTCTCGCGCGTAATTTCTGTTCTTTGACGCCTGAATCGGCACGCAAGAAGCGTCCGACCGGTTGTTTCGCGACAATGAATAGCCATGAATTTGCGGTTCGAATGTTTCTGATACATGCGCTTTTATCGGTGCATGCGGATTTTTTCGTGCGAAATAATTATATTACTTTCTTTAATATTAGGTTTACGAAGCACTAAAAATGGCTATTTTACGTTATAAAAATAACAAGAATGTACCTATCCAAACTTTCAGCCCACTTTTTAATAGCATTTTTATAATCTCGATAAACGCAAATTAAAAACATTAATAATTTTTACTAAGTCGAAAGTAATTAATATACAAAACATTTATAATTCGTGTAATTTTTATTATTTTTACTTTGAAAAAATCGCACATGTACTTCAAATACCAATGAATACGTGTGCAAAATCCCAATGCAGAAGGTTCGATGGTTTCCCTGAAAAAAATTCCAAAAATTTGTGCGAATGAACAAATCTGGACAAGCACAAAGAATAAAAAACAATTGAAATAGAAGTGGAGCTGAATTTTTGCCGGACATTTTTATCTAAAAAGGTGCAACTATTTCGCCCATATATTTTCACTTGCATTCAAGTGCAACTTGCAGCTCGCCATGGCGCACAATGGTCCGAGAACGCAATTTTACTGACCAAAAATTAAAATGTTCAAAATTGAAACTTTCTAAAAGTTGGTAATCGGATGTTTTTGAGGTCACTGATAAGGAATCTGACATAAAAAAATAAAAATTCAAAATGGTAAATTCAATACTCTATGCACATATGGTCTGAAAACTCGTTTTTCGTGGTCAAAATTAAAGAGACACACATATATCGACATTTTCCAACGTAATAAATTTGTAAGTAATTATATTTCCGATGTTAATTCTAAATTATCCAAATACTTCAACATCGGTAGTTCTCCTTCATCATCAATTTATTCCGTATCACGCCAAAATACCGCGAGCTTTTATTTCTTAATTATCGTATAAACTACGAGGCTGCAGCAGACTGCACCTAAAATTAATATGCTCTTATTCGAAATTGTTTAACCTTTCATATAAAACAAGTCTGATGCTTAACACTCTTAAACATTTTTTTAAAAACCTTCCCGAAGTTTAAATTGCTAATAATATTGCAGCATTTGTACATGGATTAAATAATGCTGGGAAACTAATTAAATAATGAAAAACACGCCCATTAATATATATAAAATATTTATTCAAACCTGTTATATAATGCTCTATAATGAGTTCTTACAATAATTAGTTTCACTTTGAATTTTCACTAGAAAACGATCTTTAGACCGTTACTCTCGGTTACACAATTATCTGAAATGGATAATATTTTGGATTTTGATGGTTTGAAGTATTGTTATATAGCCAAAACAGTTTTTCAAAATGTTCAACTTCGAAAATTGACTTTCGGCCAGTAAAATAGCGTTCCCGGCCTGTGTGGCGGCGCGATAGTGTCCGGGTTCGGGTGGCTGAATAAAATCATAAAGCTTGTAATACTAGTGGTTCCCCGAGGTGTGCACGGCGGTTTCTTGTTTCCGCGGATGATAATTTTATTAGTCCGGTACACGACTAGGGTTACGCGCGCGCCGATGATCGTAACGAACGTTGCAATCCCGCTGATAGCGATTTGCATCGGAACGCGCCGCGAGGACTACTATCTTACGCGATAAAGCGTCGCAATTTAGACGTCCACAGTTTTTCCGCGGTGCCCCATTAACCACGGTTCGATTAATCGGCGGGGCCTCTTATATTGCCTTCTCTCGATCACGGATTATTCTGGGAAACGTGCTCGCTGGCCTGGGTGTTGCGCAAATAATTTCCAGCGTTCGATCCGCTTCGTTAACGCGGCCCCGGTTGCTGCACACGGGTTTGAATACAATCCGCCTCGAGCTAGGACAGCCCATTCTCGACGATATGGAAATTATTCGGAGCACGATCTCCGTGGATTATTTTTATCCGGACGCTTCCGAACGGCGTCGCACGTTCATAGCTCGCGAGAAGAAACCTCCACCATGAATTCCAAGTTGACGGCGATAATGTGCAGCGAGGTGTAAGTTGTCCTGTAACCGACGTGTTAACAGATTCCGTGTTACATTAAACAGATAACACTGGATCATCGATACGGAAAACGCACCTGCGAGACACTTTTCCCCTAACCCGACCAGGTTTTATTGAGAGCTGCTGGAAAGGCTGACGACGAGGAGAGACAGAGTAAAAATGAGCACGGCGGCCATTGAACACACGGCTAATACGACGCGAACGCCGGTATTAAACCGGAAACGGGATTTGCGTTTTGCTGGGACGCGTTCCATGCCATGCCGCCGCGAGTTTCTTACACGGGACACGGAGATAAGCGTGAACGATAACTTAGGGAAGAACGCATGACTGGAATGAAACGGGCCCCGATGAACCTATCTTATGCGAATACACCTGATCGTAGATGGACAAGGCGCGATACTGGCAAGTTTTATATCCAACCGCAATAAAGCCGATGGGAATTTCTTGGAAAAACTCCGACAAATTGGTTATTCGGAATCGCCGGTATTCGAGTATTTGTGTGGCATAACTTTTCCCCCGATTTACATTAAATGCGCCTGGCAAGCTCTCCCAGTAGGAGCGACTTTCTTGGAATAGGGAATCTGTGCTAGTATCGAGGCGCTACTGGAGTTGGATTATAATTTTCTGTGGGGAAATCGGATATATTGGGGTCGGACATTTATCGAGGCGCTACTGTATAACTTTATATCATTGTTTTTTAACCCTCTATTGCATTCCGTTCCCAATTGGGGACTTAAATTTCAAATGTTTTATAGTAAATTAAGTGGACAATACTGAAGACTCTGAGCATGTTGGTTCCAACTGGGAACATTGCGCTTATGAATAAAACCGCATATGTATAAAGTTCCCGTACAGGAACAGTCATAAAATGCAATAACTAACATTTTCTAATAAAATTTTATTATTTTTATTATTTATTATTTATTATATTTATTTTATTTTTATTTCATGAACACACTCATTTTTAAGTAGACTAACATCCATATATATCAGGTCATTAAGTATGAAACTTAACAAAGAAAACACGAATTTCAAACACATCTGTCGAGTCTCATACTGAACGACCTGATATTTTTTTCAACTCGTTATAAAAATTCATGCAATAGAGGGTTAACAGTTTTATAACAAGACTCCGGATGTCTATGCAAAATAAAAAGTTTGTGCACCAATTGCAAGACGCAAGAGCTAAATATAAATTTATATTGTTCCATAATAATTTCAATATGGTGAAAATAATATATTAATACTCTCAAAGTCTTTTAATATTCTCACTGTTTTAAATTGTACTTGCTCATTTTTGTTATAAATGCATCAAATCCGGAGTCTACTGATAACCAGCAGTTGATGCGACGTGAAACTATAACTAAAAAGAAAACAATTTTAAATTAAGAACAGATTCAAGAAAACGTAGTACACCGTCGTGCCAGCGGCGCATTGCTCGTGGAAGAATCCTTGTCGAGCATGATTTTTCGCTGGTTTCTCCGTCGCGTGATCATTCCAGGGAGCGAGTCAGTCGATCGAGAAGACGGGCGGGCGACCGAGGAACGAGCAACCTTTGGAAATCCTTCCTCGATCGGCGATGGCTGACGCGTATACATAATACCGAGCATATACGTCGCTCCCGCGAATCCTCGGTGCGTGACCGACGTATAGAGTTACGCGCGCCGTGCGGCCTGCATTCCTAGGAAGGCATATACATGAAATTCGATAGCTTTTGCTTTAGCACCGGAGACGCGTGTAAGGGCGACCAACTCCGGAGGAGGACCAGGCACCGAAGCCGAGAGACGCTGATCGATCTTTATCGCCGGTTCCAACTCGTCGATCTCCACTCTCCGGCAACGTGTCCTGGGATCCAACTAGGCTAGCTATCCAAATCCCTTCGATTTTCGTGCCCTGCGCCATGATACCCTTTCCAGTCACATGTCGAGCCAGACATTAACTTCTGCATCAATAGTTACAATGGCGCAGAGTCGTCAGATAAGAGGAGAAAACACGAATTGAGGGGAAAATGTTACCCTCTCCCTACCAGTACTAGATTAGTCACGTGACTGAACCGTGGCGGAAGCGTGGAGGAATGGATTCATAGAAAGAGGGCGAGGAACACAAGTCTTAATCTGGCAGCAGTAATTTATAAAGAAATTAATTAAAAATTATCGTTGGTAGAAATTGCAAAGAAAACAGTAATGATTATGGTTTTTAACTTTTTTATATGCGCCTGCAATGAAAATTCAAAACATGCATTTTGTAAATCTAAGTAAGTTACATGCATGCACAAAGTTTCATCAAAATCGATGAAGGAGCCTATGAGCAATAGATAATTAAAAATGGCAAAAATTGTGAGAAACTGCGATTTTCAAAATTCGAAGATTCTTATGGCTTTATACCATTTTTATGCGTGAACCGCGATCTCGAGATAAATATTTAATAGTTATTCTTCAAGAAGTTGTCTCTAGAAGTTGTACAAAAGACCTGTACAAAATAGATGGAATTTTATATTGGATTACAATGGCGCAGAGTCGTCAGATAAGGAGAGGAAACACGAATTGAGGGGAAAGTGTTACCCTCTCCCTACCAGTACCGGATTAGTCACGTGACTGGGCCGTGGCGAAGCGTGGGGGAATGGGTTTATAGAAGGGGAAGGTAGAGTAGGGACAAGTCTTAATTTGACAGTAATAATTTGTAAAGAAATTAATTAAAAATTATATATCGTTGGTAGAAATTGCGACGAAACACTAAAGATTATTATTTTTAACTTTTTTATATGCGCCTGCAATGAAAATTGAAAATATGCATTTTGTAGATCTAAATAAGTTACATGCATGCACAAAGTTTCATCAAAATCGATGAAGGACTCTATGAGCAATAGATAATTCAAAATGGCAAAAATTGTGAGAAACTACGATTTTCATAAAATTCAAATATTCTTATGATCTTATACCTTTCTTATGTGTAAACTCACATTTCAAATTAAATATTTAATAGTTTAGTCTTCAAGAAATCGTCTCTACAAGTTGTACAAAACACCTGTACAAATTACGTGGAATTTTATATTGGATCGAGCAATCGGTCATAGTTATCTGTCAGTCATAGTTACCTGCGGTTAGGAAGATCCACGCACATTAAAGGTCGCGGTTCATTCTCACAGTCCTAAAGCCACGTTAACACGCGTATGTAAATCCACTATCGATCAAATGCTTCGCATCATTTTGAGTGCTAACATCTCCACTAATGAACCATCCGCCATAAAAACGCCATAACATTGAAGTGATTTATTTAATCAAACAGAAACTCAAACGGCAGAATTGGTCGCAGTTATTTTTATTTTTCCGGACGTACCGGCACAAAAATTAATTTTTAGATCCGGCTAAAAATTATTCCTACAAAACGAGACTGAAGAGTTTGAATAATTAATAACAACTGTAATTAATAACTACAATTAACAGGCGCAATTTTTGCAGCCACCGCCGCGCGTTTAATTTTAAACCGATCAGAATCAGAAGGTCGTACATAATGCCGCGGCGGATCCACGAGGCAAGTTTAATGTGAACAGAGCTTAAAGTGAAAGCCGACCTGTTTGCCGTGGGTACACCGATGCATTCAGCCAAGCGATTGCTCGTACGACCTGTTCTCCGATGTACGTCCCGATTTTACATACCCACGACATCGTTTCCCGATTAAGGATTCCGAAACGCAACCTCGATAAAAGCAAAAAGTACCAGACGGGAATCGTAATGTAAAATCGATCGGGAGAACTCTTGCTTTCCTTCCTGACCCCTGCAATAAATACTAAACACTGATTGCAGACAATGGCCATGTTGAAATCGAGGAACTCGAACATTGAGAGGGCGCGGATAATCTTGCTGTTTAGAGAGTAAACAATATTTACAGAGAAAGTTCAATGGGTGAATGTCTCCTTTCTCGCAACGTTGGGAAACGCAAATTAGATCGACGGAGAAGAAGGAACAATTTTATAATTAATAAATAGACTCCGGATTTTATGCATTTATTACAAGAATGAGTAGGTGCAATTTCAAACAGTGAAAACATTACCAGAATTTAAGGGCATTAATATATTATTTACCCACTATTCACAATTCGTGTAATAAGTAGACTCCGGGTTTTATACATTTATTGCAAAAATGAGTAGATGCAATTTCAAACATTATAAGACTTTAAGGGTATTAATATATTATTTACCCACTACATTCAAATTATCAGTGAAAAATATAAATTTATATTTAGCTCCTGTATCTTGTAATTGAGGCACAAATTTCTTATTTTGCATAAAATCCACAGTCTGGTAATAAGGGATGAGAAGTCGAGATCTAGAAATATCAAGCTTGCAAAATGGAACTGCAGATAGGGAGACTCCAATTTGATTAATTCGAAACCGTACTGATTACAATAGGATCATGATCGAAGAGGTAGAACTGAAATTGAAACATTTCTATTATACCCACGGAAGAGAAATCAAATTTGAAAGCTGTCAAAGCCAGAGAAGTTTGAACTTGAAGACCCAAACTAGAGATCGCTTGGGATCTTTGGTTTGAACTTAAGGATTCGAAACATCATTGGCTAGAATTTGAGGGTGCAAAGAATATCTAGCTCCCTGTTGTAAATCCAAGCAATCTTCTTCACGGATCTTTGAGTAGCTACTCAAATTCTATTCTCTCCATCTAACTGTAAGTTACTCCACCTGATCAATCTATGTCACCGATAGATCCAATTTGCGTCCGTCCGCACAAAATCGAGCCAGCACAAATCTCTCCCGCGATCGTCGCTGCTGCTTTTAACAGTAACTATCCCCGATCCGGCTCACTAATCCCTGAATAGAATTCGCTGGGCTGCTGGCAGTACACATTGTCTTCTTTTCCAGCGATTCCGCCCAGTTCCCCAATATAATCATAAATTCCTTCTCCCCTTGCATTCCGAAGTCGTTGTCCATAATCGTGATCCTCCATCTCGCGACACTGTAGCCAACTTAAATTCAATCGGTATATCGAGTGTGCGCGGATAATGCCACGGGGCCCGGTTCGGTTCTGTTCTGTTCGGTTCGATTCGCGAAGTATCCCGGTGGAGCCCTAATCTATAACTGCCGGAGCGTGTCGATATAATTGGATAAGCTTCCTTGAGCCGCGCGCGCTGCTCTTGGGTCTCGAGTTTCATCTTTTCCGTTCTGTGGCGGCTTAAAACTCGTGGGATTTCACGATGGTGGCGACCGCAAACGAGCTCGGGCCAGGACGCATATCGAAAATCGCTGGGGCGGCGTTAATCCTCGATTACGACCGCCTTAATCACTGTGGTCGAATCGCCCTGTGTTCCTCTCTCTCTTTCTCCTCGGTTCTTTTTTTCGATTCTTTTCCAATATCTGTGATTGCCGGGACCGCCGATATTTTACAATAATCGAGCCCCAGCGATTATTGGCACAACGTGAGGAACATAGCGATGGGTGCAACACGGTTCAGAATTAAAGCCATCATTCATTTAACCCCTCGCTCCAACAGTTTTATTTTAGATCTTGCTGCACAATTATATATTAGGTTGGCAACTAAGTTCGCGATCGCCACATTTTCTCAAACAGAGTCATTTATATATATTTTTTAAGCACGACTATTTTATATCAAATTAATCGCAAAATTCAGAGCTTTCCAATGATGTACAGTTCAAAAGAAGTGGTCACTGAATGAGGTTATAATGACACGATAAAAGAATTACGAAACGAAAAGTCGCGAATTTAGTTGCCAACCTAATACAGTAAACGCCCCTTTACTGTCCAGGTCCGTGGGCACGATCACTGTTCAATGCCTACCCACTCCACTGCTCTTCTGTCTTTCTCTACGTACGGCTCTCTATTGAAGTCTCGCTCGGCGCGGTCGGCGCGGTAGACACAGTCATAAATCAAAAAAAGCTTCCGTCATTTAAGTGACGAAAATAGTTTAGTCTTTCTTTTAATTTAGAATACTATGGACCCTTGACCCCAATTAACCCTAATTAACTACTTTTCCGAAGATAATTATTAAGCAGTCTTCTTATAATAATTTCTAACCAGAATATCAAATAAAATCTTATCTTATATTTTTGTCGTTGTAAATTGTTAATTTGGCCTTATGTGGGGCGTCCGAACAATTTCGTGAGCCACTGTATATCCATTATCTTGAATGTTGATGTTTATTTCTAGCTCTTGCTACGGTGGGAGAGAACGTGGTCGCGACATTTGCCTTAAACGAACGAAGAATGCAAATGACTAGTAAAGGACAGGTTGACTCGCCTTCTCTCGCCGGCAGGAAAAAAATGACTCGGAGTGGCTAATTATGTTGTTCCACACGGCCTGGAGAACTGGAGAACCGTGGAGGATATGAACGTTCGCCGAACCGTCTACTTAAATCGCGCAAAAAGGAGCAACCGGAGGAATTGCGCTTGCCTATCGCAACGCGCGCAGGCAGGGGCCACTCGACGAGATGTACGGGTCGAGGAAATGGGATGGCGAGAGGGATTCGGTCGGAGGGTTTGAGAGATAAAGAGAGGTAATCCGTAGTTATACGACGAGACACAGTTGGCAATGGTGTGTTCCGAGCGGGGAAAAAGCGTGCTAAATCCCGGAAAAGTAGTGCTCGGCCGAAGCTGCTTTCGTCCGCATCAGCGTTCGTCGTAATGCCCCCGCGTCAAGAACAAAAATCTATGCTCGGAAGATTCACCGTTATCACCTTGTGATCATTTGATTCACCGCTGACAGCATTTCATTTGCCAAACCAACATTTTAACGCGAGGCTTTTTCTGCTCGACGTGCGTACAGTGACTCGCGTAATTGATCACTGGAATCACTGATTTAATGCATTTTATGCACAGACGATGCAAAATAAATTCTTTTCACCTGAACTGCAACAAACTGGAGTGAGATAGAAGTTTGAATATGTTAATATATTAATCTCCAACTTTTTAAAATTGTTAAAGAAGAAAAGAAAGGACTATATGTTGTCACTGTTCCCTTAAAATAACCTTTTTTTAACTGAATTGCAACAAGCTGGAATGAGACAGAAATTTATTTTCTTTCTTACCACGTTTAATCGGTTGCAAATAATTTTATTGGAATTTAATGCTATTGATTACACACACTTTGAATCGGAGTGTTGAAAAGAAGCTCAAGAAATAGAAGAATATTGTTTGACAGCTTGCTTGACCGCAAAGTATGTGCGAGCACTCAGTAGTCATATATCATGCTCTGATACTTGAGGAATTTAATATTAACGTGTCATCCAGAGAGTTACAGCACTATTCATTACTTAAAGGGGAGGTAATCGTTGGAAACTTTCATAACGTGATTGTCCTTTTTACAGTATTCCATAGATCGACATCTTGGATATGTCATGGAGCAAGATCGGTGTAGAAATTCGAAGAATCGACGTTTAGCATTTCCTTTTGATTCCTGCATACTAGATCCTGAAGAGAGTTGTATGCAGAGTCGTGCTAATTCAAATACAATACATTACAATGTATTGTATTTGAATTACATTGTATTTCAATTATATAGTAATCCAACTACGTCGTAACTGAATTACATAATTCAAACCTTCCAATTAATCCAACTACGTCGTAACTGAATTACATAATTCAAACCTTCCAATTAATTCAATTACTAATTATTTTAATCAGATGTGTAATTGAAATACAATATAACTAAAACACAGCTCTCCAAATTATAGCCCAGAACTTTGAAGAAGTGCGATATATTTTTATGTGTTTCTTCCATATACTTGTTCGCTGTCTATGCGGCGTATTTTCTATTCCTCGACCTCGTAATTCGTAATTAATGCAATTTAATTACAATGTATTTTATAATTGTATTCCACTTGAAATTACGAATTACATTGTAATTTAATAGAATGAAGATCTGAATTATAAATTACAATATGACTGAGTTACAATGTAATTCAATTGCTTTGTAATTATAATTCCTGGAGTAATTCAATTGTAATTCTGCACAACTGGTTGTATATCATCCGACGAAGCTTTTTTCAATCCGATTCGCAAATATTGTTTACATTATCAAATATGTTGGTATCTAATCAATTACTACACATTTCAGTATTGTATGAGGTATTATATCAATTTCACCTTAAAATGAAAAAAATCATATGCAATCGAATTATTCTAGGTCGGAAGAAATGTTTAATTTTCGAGTTAAAATAGCTCCGACTGCAAAGAGTTAGCGTAAATTAATTAGTGTTCAGTATAGACTCCGAGGAAAAAAGGAAGCAAATATTAGAAAATGTAGTGATACTCTCTCTATAAATAAAATAATAATAATAAAATAACTTATAATATCACACAAAAATTGATTTATGATCGCTGTCCGATCATTTCGTCTCACAGTCGAGGTGTGAAAGCACTATGCTACGAAATCAGATCCGCGGCTATTGGTCCATTCGAATTACAGATAACATTCGAACGCTCCCGTGACCGGTGGGACGCATCGCGTCGGTTTGCACGCGATACAAAGCAGTCCCGTGAGAAAAGACGATTCGTTCCGATCGAAGCAGAAAGAGAAGGAGATGGAACGAGGGAACAAAAAGATGAGAAGTACTCGGAGCCCGGAGCTTCACGCCCACACGTTGTCTCCTCGCCGACCGTAGGGATACCTGCCGCCAAAACTGATCGCTATTTAGATATTCCTTGGCCGAGCGAAGAGATCATCGAACGCAGTTTCGTGCTTCATTCAAGCTCGTACCCGCGCAACCCGATACGGCCGGGTACCCTAAGCCGAGAGCTATGGATATCCGCGTGCAGCGACGCTCGACGTCGTTGGATCCCGGCGAATTCAAGGGTGCAACACCGGCTGTATACCGTAGGTAAGGGGTCGGCCAGTAAATTAATTACGGCTTAAAACATCGTTAGGATCTGCCACAGCCGGCCGTGGGTCCGGTTATTAGCGCAGTACATCATACTCGTCGCCGCGCCCGATCCGCAGGATCCTGGCTACCCTGACTCCGCAACCCTATTTTTACGCTGGCCGATAGGTCGCAGCGTTTCGAAAGCTTCTATCCGCCCTCTTCGTCTTTGTTTCGTTCATTGCCTTTGTAGATTCTACAATCACTGTCATAATTGTTGGCACACACTTTAAATTAACCGTATACTGTGCCGGAGTCTATTTTGACCGGGAACATCCAAATTGTCATTTAAGTACTCAATTTGTGGCAATTAAACTAACTCAATAACTGTTTCATTGAGGATATCGGAAAGACTAATGGGTCTACACGAGATATCATCAAAAGTAAATTTTTAAAAATTAGTAATTAGAGCTATGAACGATCCAAGCATCGCCAATTATATAGCTATAAAAATCGCCCGTTATCTGAGGGTTAAAAAAACTTTTCCATAAATGGACGACTTCAGTTTTTCCAGACTACAATGACTCCCGTTAATATTCGGACGGTATTTTATAAAAGTTGTTGCAATTATATCAGTATCCTGTACATTCTAGAAACAAAAATACAAAATATTGAATATTAACACTTTGCACTCCAGCCTAGTCACTCATATAGTACAGCAACAATTCCATCACTATATGTATTAGTTACAAGTAATATATACGTATATATACATTATAATATTTATTCCTTAGCTACATTATATAAAACAAGTTCAAGTTTATAAATCTCCAATAAAATGAAAATTTTATGTTTTGTAATTTGTCATAGTAATGTCGCATTATCGGCGACAATGGAGTGCAAAGGGTTAAATATTCAATACACAATATATTAAAATTAAAATATTTCGCACACTTTTATTCGGAATACAAAGAAGCGTCGAACGGTGCGAAAAATTATAAGTTTCCTTTCAAAAAACTCAGACGACCTTCATGTATCCTTCACAAACGAAAAAGCGGTACTGGATTACATCCCCTCAGGACAGAAACAATTAACTATACAATATTATATTAAATATTAAATACAATATTATATATTAAATACAATATTCCATTAAAAAAATCAAGATGGCCTCCATGTGTCCTTCACAAACAAAAAAGCGGCACTTGATTACATCCCCCTCAGGACAGAAACGATACATTTTTATTCAGACCGCCAAGATGCATCGAATAGTGGAGAAAAATGATATGTTTCTATTAAAACAATTAAGATGATCTTCAACTGTCCTTCACGCGTGTGTACAAACAAAATAATGGCACTGGATTGTATTCCCCTCGAAACAGAAACGATACATTCTTATTCAGAATACCAAGATGCATTGTATGATTCCATTAAAAAAATTAAGATGACCTCCACGTGTCTTTCACAAACAAAAACGCGGCACTGGATTTCGTCCCGCTCGAAACAGAAACAGAATACGTTGCGAAACGAAGGAGCGATCGGTCCGGACAATGAATGAAACAGACAGAAAGAGACGGAAAATTTCACGGTGGCGGAGAAGGTGGCCAGATGTGTCTGCCAATTTGTCTAGTCCATTCATTGGCCGGGCAGCCGGTGGTGCAGCGACCGGACCAGCGCAGCGAAGGGAAAGCACTGTGGGACGAAAGGGAGAAAGAGAAGAAGGAGAGAGAGATAGAGAGAAGGCGGGAAAACGGGCGCCGAGACGCCAGACGCCGGCGGATGCCGGGCGCCGGGTGTCCTAGACTCGCCGGGACAACGACCGGCGATGTTTGTCGAGCTGGATGCCGGAAAAAAGGAACGCGGCGGGGGCAATTCCGACGAAACCGTTCGAAAAGGAGAGGCGAAGCGTCGCGACGCTCTACGATGCTCTCTGCGAGAGCCTGTAATGGCCAACCGGGGCGAAAGAACGAAGAATGAAGAAATGGAAGCGGCAAGTAATGCGCGCTCGAGGAGAACGAAACGAACGCGACCAACCGACGGGACTTTCTTGGGAAAGCACGAAAAAAGGATGCTCGTCCGCGGGAACATGGACAACCATAACCGAGATTAATAGTCAGCCTTCGTTCGGACGGAGCACGGCTCCGGAAGTTGATTAGCGGAGCACGAGAGAGATTCCTCGCCTGTGATGAATGGCACAGGCCCTCGCTCCGTCGCGACTACTTTTCCATGGAATCCAGTTTCGTTCGAGGAATCGCGAGATACCAGATTGTTCTACCCGCGGTGTCCCATCGTACAATGACATAAATCATGTTTCGAAAAAATCGTCCTGCTGCTTTAATCGCGGCTCGAAAGATGGACTGCGCGCAGCGAAAACGAAAGAAGTCTCGCGATGCTTAATGTATCGCATCATTATCGACAATTATGCGAGCCTTTCGGCTTAAAATGTAATCTCCCGGGAGCAAAAGCAGCCTCCGGATCGACGTTATCTTGTTAGAGACACTGATATAAGCTAATGCAGCGGGCTCGCCGATATACAGGTGTATTAAGTTTGCGCGGAATGATTTATTTCGGAAAAGAGGTAACAAGAACGGTTTTCGAGTCTTACACTTTATCAGTACAAGAATTAATCGGGGAAAAAATGATTGCACCAGACGTGTTAATCTGTTTACAGGCGAATTATAAAATTTTTATGATCTCGTATCAACTTCTGGTCTCTACAACGTCTGCCAATTTACGCGTCTGTCCACTAATGGATATCTCTACTGCAACCTAATCAGTGAATTCACAGCCAGACCCGAGGTCGTCGAACCGGCGCGACTTGAACATATAAGAGCAATGTTTTCTCATTGAAAAAATGCCAGAAGTACTGTATCCCCGGTATCAGTGATGCAAACATCATTCGAGATTGGAACGGTGGAATGCTTGCGACACGTTAGGATAGTGTTTCCACAAGGACACGGTCTACTGAAACCTGTAATTACATCCCAGGCTCTGCTGAAAGGATTTTATCCTACTTTTAATGCATTCGATTTCCTGGTTTTTTCGTTTCTCGTATTAAATTTTTCGAATCACACTGCAATTTTAAATTTCATGTAATCAATCATGCTGTAAATGCATAAAATCTAGTGACTGTTGCAACCGCGATGCTGCGCCGAAAATGGTTCTTATCGACGAGGCGAGTTAATGAACAAAGAGAAAAAGGGCCAAAGAAACGCGATACAAGCCGGCTCGTACGATCAAAGCAAGCAAGGAAACGAGCCCCCGTTCCTTTTATCGCCATCGACATAGTTAAATGGGGATGCCCCGTAAAAACTCGCGCGAGGAGAAATTCTGAGCTCGGATAGAATTCTCGTTTTACGGGGAACTGCAAGAAATCGTTCATTCGCACGGCAGGTCAGTGCTTAGGCATAATGCGGCATTAAAACCTATCGAAAACAACGAGCAATAAGACTCGACCCTGTTCCCCGAGATATCCGGTATACTTACTATAGCGCCTACCCAGAATCACCCGCGGCACTCGCCGCTGTTCTTGCACGTTCCCCGTAAGGAAGCCTCCCGATAACCTAACGAGCGAGGAGATCGAGCGAGCCAGCTGTGCCAAAGGGTTAATGACCACCCGCCGATCTCAAAATCTAGCACGGAAAGGTGGCCAGGTGTAACTCTGTCCTCTTAATGAAGTTTTGCGCGCCGATGGGCCCTGTAACTCCTTGAACATGGTTTTTTTTCTGTACACGAGGGCCCGGAGTGTTCAAGAGTACATCAGTTTATTTACTCTTTTACTCTTGTAAATGAACTCCTACGTCCTGTAGTGCATCGTTTTGTTGCTGTGTTGCTCTCGCAAATGAACCCTCAGGAGTAAATCATTTTAGTTAGGCTTCTGCTCTTCTATAAACTCTTTTAAGCTTCACTCTTCGTACATATATTCTAATGTTAACCCTGTACTGGAGCGTAATTACACCCAATGCATATTTCCAGTGCACAATATAAAGAAGAAATCTTGACTGCGTGAGTATCTGTGAAATTTTATTGATTTTCATGACGGTACAGGTATGAGAAGATCAAAAAATTTTATTGAAGAAGATCCAGAGTGCACTTACACCCCCATACGTAGAGTGAAGGTTAACAATGGAGGTGGGCAATGAAACAAATTGTAGTAGCGAACTTGTTAAAACCATCACGATTTTAAAGCAATTTGCATTAGGTCCGATAAGTGGATCAACGTTTTGATCTCAAAGAAGTAAAACAAAATTGCTGCTCGAGCATGCGGGTGTACCTAGTCATGGTTGCCCTGAAATCAAAAGCGTCCTTGCTGTTAAGCTGATCAAAAGGAAGAACACATTTTAATCCGTCTTCTGTTCCCTACAATTGACTCGGAAACTATTTTGCATAAATAGCTGAAGAAATCTTTTGAGAAGCGGCCTTCCGCTAAATAATCAACGGGAGACGTTCGGTTTCACCAGCAATTGCACCGGCAGCCGGCGCGGGGTGCATAATCACGAGACTCCGAATCGGTATTGCGATTCCACGGAACAAATCATAGCGAGCAAAGAGAAAAGCAAACCCTCGAGACGATCGGCCGTCAGAGAGGCCATAACTCGTCGACATCATCATTCCCCCTGGCTAATGCGTTTTAATTCCGCGACGGTCCGGCGTAACGAGATCGGCCAGACGCGCAAAACGAGCGGAGGAAGCGTGCGAGCATCGACAGGGACAATAAAAGCGTCCCAAGACGCAACACGGCGCGAGGGTGGCCACTGTCCAGTGTCCTCTCAAAACAGACTTTCTTCCTCTACGACCGACCACTGCTGGACGAGGAGAAAATATTCATAATCCCGGATTAAGGCGTGGGTGTGGCTCGGGATAGCTGCTACACGGACAGGGTGGACGACCGAACTAATCAAGAGTCCGCCCCATTTAATTCCCACCCTCGCTCTTAACCTAACTGCGCCGAGACCAAGAGTCGACACTCTTTCGTCGAGCTTCTCCTTATTGCATCGGGATTCCCAGCGATTCCTCATACGGTCAGAGAAAGCGTGCTCGTGCTATTGCGAATCTTGCTTTCACCCTTCCTTCTCGCCGCCACCATTTCGGTCACATTTTCGGATTTCTTTGAAGCCGATTGGTCGACCATCTGTGTCCGATATTTCACCTCTTTGTCATATCGAATCTGCAAATATTCTCCGGCGCATATTCAATATTTCTCTTCATTTACTCACAGTAATATTTTAAGACATTTCTAAAAAGACAATTGTTTTTTTAAAATTGGACCAAACAACTTGAATTTTTTCGAGGTGTTCGAACGATCAGTTTACAGTTTCCAATTAATGTTACAACATTTTTATCTGGGCCTGTATAGAAAATTTAAAAACTGCATTTAGTAAAATGTGTCAGTCTCATAATTTCTCTCAATTTATGGATATGAAATTGATATAAACCTCATACAACAGTTAAATGTTTAGTAATTGATTAGATATCAACATATTAAATAATGTAAACAATATTTTAAATAATGGTAAAGCAATTTTCAGTGGCGACTCTAAATAATAAATGGGTCAACTGTTCTCCAAAGTAATTCAGAGAAACATTCAACAGCGTACGATTGCTCGTTTCAGGAAAATTTCATCGTAACGCAGCAAACCGAAATGATGTCTTCGGCGTCCATTTCGCGCGCAACAATCATCGTTCTTCTTACCCGGACGTTTATCGGCATTCGCCCGCGCCGACCCGTTCCGCGCACCTTCCCCCGGTAATCATCATCGTTCGTTTCCCCCGGTGCCGATGGTTCCGCAGCGGCGCGATATTTTCGGCAATCATGGCACCGTTTCTGAAAGTGAGGCCTCGGGGGTGTAGGAGCAAGGGAGGAGGGTCTTTAAGCGCGACATTACTTCCGCTAGAAACGCGCCTTTTGGTCGATTAGCCCTGCGGTGAATTTAAGCTTCTCTCGAATCGGCCGCACACGAGTCCGACGTTGCTCTCGTCCTCGCAAACCTGAAGGCCCATCCCCATCGTCGTCCCTCGATCCCGAAACCCGAAGAATTTCTTCGTTTAATTGTTCTCCACCCCAGCACGCGCTCGAAATATATACCGCGCCTAGGAGTCGGGTAAGAAACCGGGACTCGAACGACTCCGGAAAGTAATCTGCCTAATTACCCAGCAAGAGATTCATTCCGGAGAGGATCGGGATGGGCGCGCGGCGCCGCTTTGTGTCTCGTAAAACGTCCCGCCACCGCTTCTTCTTCTTCTTCTTCCTCCTCTTCGTCCCTCTTGCGAGGTCCTCTATCCACCTCGCGATTTTCTCGCAACGCTCCGGCATGCGATCCGACCCCGACCTTATAGACGACCTTATAGGTACCCTACTCTCCAGATTTTCGTCCCTTACGCACCGCAGCGCCGAAAACGCTCGCGGCCTAACTCGTTTAACGCGCGGATCTTTTACCCTGGAAATTCTAGAAACGCTTCTCCGGGGTGATGGGACTCGACGCTGAATTGCTATTTGTTTTATCGCGCTCAACCCCTTGCGCGAGTTACCGTGCTGAGAGGATTTGCTCGAAAAATTCTGATTTTTCTGTCCAATTTAACTCTCTGGTGCACGCGTTGGATACGTGGCTGGCGAAAATTGTTCTTCGTGTAACTTCTTGAAATGACTTAACGTATTATCATGGCCTATGGCTGAAGAGTTTTACATTTGCAACGACAAAAATATTACAGAGAAACGGAATACATGCAATGGAAAAGTTGTGTCTCGTGATGAATTTATTAATTGAAGCACCTGGTGGACTGTCTGATACGATTAAATATTCTGATTGTCATTTTTATGGAAGTGTAGTCACTAGACTGCGGTTCATTATGCAAAATAAAAATTGTCTTCCTCAATTACAAGCTTACACTTAACCATATAAAAATTTCTTTCAATTTTAATAAATTGAGAATAACATATGAACGTTCTTAAATTGTCTTAATATTTTTACTGTTTTAAATTACATCTACCCATTTTTGTCATAAAATCCGCAGTTTAGTAGACACTTAGAGTTAAATGGAGTACAACTGATGATTATTCTTCACTTTCAGATTGCGGAGTATTTTATAGATACGAAAGGATGATTTGAAACACGTGTCTCGCCATAAAATAGCATCGAATATTGCCTGGTTTTCAACTAGAGGTAATTCGGAAAGCATGTTGCCCGCAAACCCAATCACTTTCAATACAAAGAGCGCAGCAGCGCCATAAGGCGAGATCGAAAAGAAGAGGAAACCCATCGACCACCGTATAAACGAGCGTCTGACCCACAAACACCAGAAACGAGGAAGCATCGAACACGATTAACGAACACCGGTCGCCGACAATGAACAGACCGGTGTCTGAGTCACCGAGAATTGATCCGGTCTGTCCAGGCGTGTCCAATTTTCGCGTGATCAGTCAGGATGACCGTCGAGCGGTTAACGATGACTCCCAGAAATCGTGGTGCGCGCGGGGGCGTACGATGAAAGATACGTTGGTGGGGATGCGAGAAGAATAGTCAGCCGGTCGGCGGAAGGACGAGAAAAGGGAAGAAAAGGTCCGAGCCGGCCAGAGGTCCGGCCGAGGGAACGTTTATGACGAGGCCTCCTCTGAATTACGATCTCAATACTGCAATAAGTGCTCTTAGCGGGGCCATGTTTTCTTTTTCCCTCCGTGGGCCGAGGCGACGCGACGTTTCCCCCGCGGCTCTTATCGTGGCTTTACGCCCCTGCTCCCGTGGGCTCCTCGAGAAATATTATTTAATTAACGGGAGACGACCGGCCGCGCGGTCGAGACCTGGATCTTCCCCGGCTCGTAAATAAAAACGCTACATTCTTGGCCTTCGGTCGCCTGTTCCGCTCTTGACTCCGGCTTCTCTCGGTTTCTAACCCTCCGGAACGTCCTCTGCCGCTCGTTTAAGGAGAAATTCGACTGGGACAGGCCCAGAAACATTCGTTCCATCACTTATAAATTTTTTGGAACGGGCCCCGTGGAAATCGGCGGCAACAGATTTCACAGACACTAGTCATGGTAGCGTTGCTAACCGTCCCGGAATTGAAACTGTATCATTATTTTTAGTAATTATACAGAAGAGGGTACTGATTTTGATGAAAGTAATGTGAAAAATAGTCACTTTTAGTGCTCCCTAAAGTTAGTGTTAAAGCAACTGTTTAATAAATGTTTCTTTATGTCGATAAATTGCGTTTGTAATCATTACACTGTATACCGACCTGGCATCAACACGTGTTTCTATTAAGCTAAAATTTTCTTTTGCACTAAGCAAACGCAATTTTTCTATTTTTCTTGAAAATGATCTAAAGTAAGATCGAAACGTCGGAAAAATTATTGTAATAATTTGCAAATAGTGTTTTGAATAGCAATTGATCGAACCAGTGCGCTGAAAGTATAATAATATCGTTAGCAACTGTTTAATATTCTGCCTATTAAATCATATTAAAATAGTAAATATTAACATAGTATTTAAACGTAGTATTAAAACATATTAAAATAGTAAATAACTTTTTGTTTCAGTCCAGTTTGTTGCAATTCAGATACAAAATTTCTATTTCGCATATTTTGCAGTCTACTTGTAAAAATGAGCAGTTTCGCCACTTGCATATAAAAACAAAATATAATACATAAAGACGTCAAAACGAATAGAATTATATATACTAAAAGAACAATGGGGTGAGGGGAGGGGTTGTACATTTCAGCCCAATTAAGGGTTAAAAGGCAATTAAAAATTAATACAGGGTCTGAGAGTGAAACAGCGTACGCCCTAAGGCGCGCACGGTATAGCACAACTGATTTGACAAATCGGGCGAATTCACGCGACAATGGCGCAGCCATGATCGTCGCTCCCACGAGAAGCTGACAGATAGCGAGATTTTGAAATTGTCTCCGGGCGGCGTTTAACGTGGTTATCGCGGTGTATCGACTCGATCAGCGATCGATGGTTAACGCAGCATTAAAACGATGAGTCTGCGGGGACGTATCCGTGACCAGGACATGCGTGCACACGATCCAAGTTAAAGCCGGACCAGACGCATTACTCAAAGGGTCGCAGAAGGTTAGCAAGGTTTTAAGGCAGCGTCCACAACGAGACCGCGCCTATTTTTTCGATTCCTGTTCTCGCTTACATATATGGGGAATCAAGGTGCACCACGGCAATGAGTAATCCAATATTTTCTCGGTTATATAGTTCAAAGCTTTTGCCGCTTAAGGCCAGTGTAATGGCTGACGCGTAAGCCGCGGTAACGCGCCGGAAAAATGTCGCGCTATTCGAAAGCCACGTTTAATACTTGAATTACTAATTTATATTTATATCGCATTAAAATGTTCCGAAGGATGCAGAACCTCGAAAGCGTGCGTAATAACGATATGTCTTTCGATTTTCTCGGACCCACTGGACCAGTTTGAAATGCTCCTGTTGAGAGGTATATACGTTGGAAAGTATACAGAGCAATCACGGGATTTTTTCGGACGTGCTCGGCCTTAATTAGACTTCGTTTAGTCGATTTTTGCCTTCGAGACGAAGGTTTGGACGACTGCAGAGTTGTATTTAATTCGTTTCGGAATTTACACATTCTTTTGACCCTTTCGTGCACGGATTGGGCCTGCGAAATGTATTCAATTCTTATTGTTTTAATTCTCTTTAAATTATCTTGGAACTCCCCAATGAATTCTTGTTTTACTAGGAGTAAATTTGTATTTTTTCAGAAAATCGGCAACGACAAAAGTGTTAAATATATTTTTGAAAGCATATTCGGTCCCGAAAGTTTGTTTCGCTCTCAATTAATGCATCCAATGCGAATTCGGACTAGTTTTTTAAAAAAGGCAAATATAGCATGTGTAAATAAGGAGAAGCTTTGGAAAAAATAAAATATTAATAAACAGATGATCATATTGTATATGCTCCTGTTATCTAACAATATTAAACGTGTATTTAATTAGATAAATTTTTGAGACAACCTAACACTTCATCAGGGCTCGTTGATTTTCTTATTGCACCCAGTTGAACAATTTCCAAATTAATAAACCAGATTCGAGGTAATACCTTCGAATCGCCTGGAAAAATCGTGCGCATATCTAATTAACATCTCCCTCGAGTATTTTCTCCGGGCAGTCGAAGTCAGTTCGCCGCATCGGAAGGATTAAATTCAGCGGAGCTTCTCCGTAAAAGTAACATAAATTACAACCTCCGGATGACGTCTCATCGACTGGGCCGTGTATAATTTTATGCGAATGCACGCGTGTAATCCGGGGCCCCATCGACACGACCCCGGAGTCGTCCAGAGAGCCACGACGAAGAAAGCCGACGACGTCATTCCACTTGTTTCCAAGTAATGTCAACTACTCCCCGCGAACATCATCACGCGGCGAACGACAGGGAACGAGGACGCCGGCGATCTCGATGTAATTTGTCAGCCGGAGAAACGCGCCGCGGTGAGTAACAGAGACACGCGTGTTCACCAAGAGCACAGTTGCGGGGAGCGCGAGTTTATCTCTGCCATAATTTTTCCGGGGTTTTTGCCCTCCTCTATGAAAACCACGAAATAAAAAGTGCGGCCCGTAACCAGTCGGATTTGTACAAATGCGTGCCGTTGACGGCAGATTAGACGGAACGGTCTGTTTTATTTCCCGTGACGGAAAAGAATCGAACGACTCGACGAGTCTCTCTCCGTGCAGGCGCGCGATGGATCGAAACCGAGAAATTTCGATTCTTGTTTGCCCGGTTTTTATTCGACGATAATTCAGCCGGGCTCCTCGAATCAGAGAAATTGATGTTCGTTATTTGTGCTCGTTTTTTGTTATGAAACGGGGCGAAACAGGGGCTACGTTCGATCGCTCGTAATTCCCGGGGATTATCTGGATTTAAAGCGACCGCTTGTGTATACTCTGTACTACACCTATTACATAAATTACATTTACGCGGTATTCCATGGAGCGCTTTACACTGGTTCGCGAGCGGTCGGATTACGATTTTCTATATGCGACCGTAAGTATTAGGACGTTCCTGGGTTTCGCGAAAGAAATTACTATTGACTTAATAGTGAATTGACCCTTTGCGGTCGTATTAAGTTTATACATAGGTGACATGCTAGCCGGAATTCATTTTCGTTGAACGAACAGTAATACATGATATGCAAGATTATGAAGGAAAAACAAAATTGATTAATTCTTTTTTAAACTTTAGATATATGTAACACAATAATATTAATTTTATGTAAAAATTATAATTTGTACTTCTCTGTTGTGTGGTATTTTTGGTGGCTGAGAGTAGACATACGATCGCAAACGGTTAAAAGTGAATTAAAAGCGACCTTGAATTTCAAGGTCAAAAGGTCAACCATTTTTTTATGGCATCGTGTTCTACTCGTCACAAGGGTAGAAAGTGCAACCGGAATCATTGGTCGAAACACAATCGTGCTCTTAAAAAAATTTCAAGGTCATCAAAATCGGCGATTCGTATCCTTTTCTGTATAATTACCAAGTTTCTTCATTATCAAACTGATTTATGATATATTAGGTTGTCCCAAAAGTTTCTTTCGCGATGTGTACATTTAATATTGTTACCCCACAAGTACATACAAACAACGTGATCATCTGTTTATGAACTTTTCATTGCTTGGTAATAAAACGGACTGGAAACTGACTGGAAACGGACTTTTGAGTAACAATATTAAATGTACGCATTGCGAAAGAAACTTTTGGGACAACCTAATATTTTCATTCCTCGGTCATATAAACATGGAGTTTATATCTTGGCTACGCCGTTGGAAATGATTTTTTGGCACTTGGAATATATCGAGAATGAAATGTACATAAATAAAATCACTTTGATAATGGAAAAACTTCACCATTATCTTTTAAATTCAGTTTCGGTATATCAGAGAGTTTGGCGGACGATATTTTACATTTTAATTTTGAAGGATTCGGCGATATCGGACGGTTCAATTTCCGGTCGCAACGGGGCCGCACCAAGATGTGGTTTCCCTTGGAGCAGCGAAAGGTCGCTACGCGATCGGCTGGCAATATGCAGTAAAGCACGAGTGCAACAATGCTCCGCGATCCCCCATCACAGGAAAAGGGGGAGACTCAGGCCGGATATATGCGGTGTCTCGTTAATCAAGGGAACCTCGGTATCGCTCGCGGCGCTATCCGCTGGAAAATGGGAGAGGACAAGCGAGGGTGACCAATATTTAACGGTTGACAAACGACCGGCGAGGTACGCGGTCGCGTAAACAACGTGTCGAGTGCGGAACAGACGGTCGACGAGACTTTCACGCAGAAAAAACCTCGTAAATCTGCCTATTAAACGCGATTAACGGTTCCGAGGAGCCGCGCGATGAGCATCTCCATGATTGCAAGAGGATCGAGCCCCTCTCCCCTCCTCCTTCTTCAATTTTTCCCGAATATTTGCGGAACGGATGTGCGCCGGAAATTTTACTAAAATGAACCCTCCGCAGGACAATGAGCATCGTACTTGAATGGCTCGGTTAATCTGGCGTGATGGAAACCACGAATGGATCGCACTAGGAGGCGCTTAACGCGCGTCGGCGTCGCCATCTTGTCGTCGTACGTTTATTCATTTATTTATGCGGTCGTACATTTCATTTCTTTGCAGTGCGTTAATCTTGATGAAATATTTGCGTATAGTCTTCGTTAATACTACATTGGGTGGCAGACCCATGTCTATAAAAATCACACAAAATCAGGACAACTTATTTAATAATACAAGAATAGAAAAGTCGAAGCTTATAGAATTATATAGCATACCAGAATTTAATTTACTTAATAGATTGTAGTAAAAATTGAATTTCAAGTTTGGCAAAAGAATTGTGGCGATTCTGTGACGTTCTATAAAATTGATGTCGTTAAACTTTTTGGTAAATATCCAAGATAATAGAAATTTGTAACAATTTCCCTATTTTCCAGCAAAGAACATGCTCAAAAGTTTGAAGACAAAAAATAAGTGCTCGCGTGTCCAGGTGTTGAAATGCCAGAACTATCAACATTTAGTACGATCTATACGAAAACGAATTTGCGATGTACAAATCAAAAGTTGATTTCACAGTATCACAGGAATTGCTAACCCATCAAACTCCCACTAATCTGTCTGAAAGAATTGGCGACGTGGCCCCCATCGTTACTATCATATCTGCGTGACGAAGTATCGGAGTTCTGTCAGCGAGGCTGATTAGGCACACAGGGGATATAGTAAAATCGCTGCGGAGTCTGATAGAAAGAGGCTTCTCAAATAGCTTTGATTTTCCGGGAATCGTTGAAGTATTCAAGAACGGCTGGAGGACGTAGGGGTATCATGAAATTCGACAGTGACATGGAAACTCTCCAGAGACCTTATTACCGTCCGTCAACGATTCCGGAAAGGCAAAGTGACGAGCAAGAGAGAAGAATCGTTTCGTAGAACGTGTACCAAGGGCAAGACAGTAGGAAAAGAGAGAAAGAGGTTGGGAGAGAGAGAGAGAGAGAGAGGGGGTGGGGCGAGTTCAAAGAGAAAAGGAGAAAGGAGGACGAGGGAAACGCAGATTCAAGGAACGATAGCGCGGTCGACGAATCATTAGACGAGACAATACCAGGCAGGCCTTAACTACGGGAGGAGTTAAGCAGAAGCATGGTTTTTCATTTGTTCATTAGTGCTACGCCGGCCACGGGAGCAATGCGAAGAAAACGCGTGGGCACCGGAGAAAAATTCCCCGACCACAGTGGGGAACGCGCGGAATGCAACAGAACCCGATTTCGTGAGGTTTTTCGCGTGGTTACACGACTGATAATCGAGGAAGCCGATTTCACAGGAATTGCGGGCTCGGCGGCGGTCGGTCACGTACGAGCGATTCCGCAATGTTTGCCCATCCCCTGCGACCCTGATAGAGCCCGCTTGATTAGACGCGTGCTTTATTAAATATTTGCCATCGTGTTACTTTTAATCACACCTGGTGTCCCCGCCCCGGGACCAACCGTCTCCGTGGAATGATTGCTCCGGCGGGGAACGATGAGGGTGCCTGAACCCCTACACGGCTGTGCTCGGTCCAGTCAGGGACGTTATAGACACTGCGTACTTATTTTATGCAAATATGCTGGTTAATTCAAATTTCCGCGACGTGTGTATTCTATTCTTCCCTCTGATGCAATTAGAATTCTCTCGGAAAAAGTTCCAGGCTAAATTAAAAATCATTCGTTCGCGGGATATTCGTGCAGGATAAACATTTTCCATGTTGATTGCAGGTGGCCTTTCATAAATGTAGTAAGTCGAATATATGATAATAATTAGACTGCGGATGTTTATATGCAAAATGAAACTTTTCTGGCAATTTTGCTGCAATCTTTTTTTACAGGTTTCCGTAAATCGTAGCTGAGACCAAATATTTCTGTACATCAGAATGGACGCTAATATCAAAAAGAGAGGTTGAAAAATATTTAGAAAAAATTTACCAGCTCGCTCAGAATAACTTAGTGTTCCTTTTGTTGCGATAAAAATTCCGGAAGAACCACCTATTATGGATGTCCACTCGGATGTGGAGGGGTCGAATGATTAATTTTCTTCAGAGATGTTCGGTGGATCAAGAGATCTCATGTACATGCACGTATGTCGAAGGGCTATTCACGGACAGAGGTTGTCGCACGAACGAAACGCGAGTTGAGTTCTCACGACCGCTAAGGTAGCAAAGGTAGGTACAGGTGAAACGGATGGCCAGCTTAGTGGCTGAAAGTAGTCGTGCAAGTGGATTAGGTGCTCAAGATTGATGGCCGAGTGTAAACATACAGGTGTAATAGGTATCCGAGGTAACGGACGGGGGAACATATGAGTGGAAAGAGTCATCAGGTTTGGCGTAGACGTGGCGGAATGGCCACTCCGTTTCCAGTTAGCCACTGGGAATAAACTTGCTAGCCAACTGGCTGACAAAAACTGTTGTTCTGATGGGAGTGGAGTATTCCTTCGAACGGGGAACGTAATTTTGCCGCTGCTAATGCTTCTTACCCTTTCGAATCATTCCGTAGATAGGCGACTTAAAAGCATAACTCTACCCTGCTGATGACGAACTTTACATTAAGTTTTCCCTTCTACCCGTCGTCGATCTCCGATAACCGGTCTTCAGATCGGTTATGCTCAATTTTACGTACATTAAGTTGCTGCATATGCATTTAATCCTTTGACGGCGGACCCTTTTAAAGATTCCATGGCTGGAGCCATTTAAATCCTTGTATACCAATTTTCTTTTACACATCTTCTTAAATCCACTGCTTTCAGATCGATGTTAGTCCTCGAACTCAATATGCTTTACTTTGTTTCATCAAATCACACTCATTCACATACTGTCATTATTTCCGTAAGCAATAAATAAATAAATTCGTAGATGAGACGTTTATAATTCCCTGTCAAAGTGAAGGTTCGAGGGTTGAAATAAATTTATATTTACGAAATAATATCAAAGTTGCCGAATCTCTCTTCATGTGTCCAATTTCAGCAGTGAACGTATCCGTCACGGTTCATCGCTTAATCGCGAGCATTTCTCCTCACATTTTAATTAATTTTCAGAGTGGATTGGGAAAGTTCACGCAACTTTCTCGATGACGAAAGCCGCCGGAATGAGCGAGATCATTTCATAACCGGCGCACTCGACTTTACGACTGTGTTTATTGCGTTCCTACGATGCCTGACATTCGAAAATGCCAAACTTTATCGTCACCTTAAATCTGCCCCTCGTAAAAAGGATGACGAGTTAAAGCTGCCGAAGTATCTCGGAAATATATCATTCTCCGTTGAGAGGAAAGCACCGTCCACCATCCTTGGGTCAATGGGATGATTCAATGTTTGGGTAGCCGCGTACCAAGCGATATTCGTTCGCGATCCAGATTTTATGGCATCGTAACACGTGTTCACGCCGATAATTAATTCTGTGGAGTTAAAAGTACCTAGCGGAGGTTGTTACAACCTGTTTAACCTTCAGATCAGGGGAAGCTAAACTCAATCAGTGGAATTGACTCGAATTAAAGGGAAAAAGGTACCCCCTCTCCGCCAGTATCGGATTAGTGACCCCACATGCGCGACAGAGACGAAACGCGTCACATGACTGGTACGTGAACGAATAGCGTCGTAGAAGGGGAAGGGTGGAGTGGGAGACAAGTTTTAATCTGACGACACTGATCGTCAAATCTTTATTTTTGTACGATCGTGGCGTAATTGAACGAACCTATTTAAAATATAAGACTACGAATGAAGCTCAATCGGTCGAATTAAAGCGAGAAACGAAACAGGATGAGTATTAACCAAGAATATCTTATGCAATTACTGTTGAGAAGCGTATTAAGCATAACAGTTGCTGACGAAACGCGTCATGTGACCGGACCGTGGCGTCACGTGGGGGAATCCTCGTAGAAGGGGAAGATAGAGTGGGGACACAAGTCTTAATCTGATCATACTTGAGTAAATATCCAAAAACGATAAATTGATATTTAAGGATGATTTTCACGGGGTTCATAACATCCTCGTAAAAACGCGGAATCGATTCTATAAAATACGGAGCGTACGGGAACGTGCCTTCAAAATGATAAAGAACGCCCGAGGGTATTGGTTCGGAGCGTTTCGCTCGGAAACAGAGAATTCAATAATCGTTCCGGATTATCGGAACGAGGCGATTCCGCTGAAAGTAAACCAGAACAACGGCCGCGCGAGTCTGAATATAGCCGGCCGGGGACGATTAAACGTTCGGAGATGAACGCGGGCGAAGCTAATTAGCGGCTTTCGAGGCGGCCAGCGTGCACCGTAAAAGGCAGGACACGACCGCGGCCCCTGGACGCGTGTATAGAAAAGGTGGGCCCCGAGGAATCAGAAAAAGTGGCCGGATTCTTCGCCGTAAAAATCGTTCCCCCGCCGCGACCGTACCGACGACAGCGGTGTATCTCCGCGCCTCGGATTCCGTGAAAATTATGCTACCGATCTTTATCATTTCAGGGACCGCCGAACGTCGCTCCACCAACTCCATAGCGACAGCACCCATTCGTATAACGCTGTTTCTGAGGAAAATCTCATTGAAGTCTATCGCAAAAGTAATTCTGTGTGATTTTATTTCTAAGTGTTTGCAGTGCAACGCTATTCGAATAATGGCATTTTACCGAAACACCCTCTAGGAATATTGGAAAATTGATTTCGTATGAAAAATTCTTTTCACTAAAGAATGAATACGTGCATTTATTATATGCTATTAACCCTCATACGCTCCTCAGAAATAGTTGCATAAAAGATTCTAACATACTTTCTCACCCATTTTTGCTTCACGCTTTAAACTAATAAACTTTGCTTCGTTTATCACGTCACATTTTACATAAATACGACTCACAACACAGATAAAGAGGGACCAATCATTTTATAGTATGTAAAAGTAGTAAATTTGAGCTGAATTTCACCAAGAAGCCGTTTGTAAATTTTCAAAACTTTATATGTTATTTTATGATAGAACAGAACATTATTTATCTTAGAATAAAGCAAACCAATGAAAGGAATCGAGCTAAGTGAATTCGCAAACATTTCCAATTGTCTCAGATCAGAATAAAATTTGTTATTCACAACATGGACCACAAAATGGAGTGCTGGCAAATGGCACAAATGCGTAACGTCGAGAAATGTTAAATATTTCCTTATATCGATCGTAGAGTTGTTAATAAAAAATATATTAATGCTATCGGCGCACTGGTTCGATCAATTGTTATTTAAAAGCAATTTTGCAAATTACCACATTAACTTCAACATTTCGATCTTAATTTAGATCATTTTCAAGAAATAATTGCGTCTGTAAATTATTATATATTATGATATTATACTAGGATATTATACTGCAAGTTAAACTAGGTTGAGGAAAACTATTACCCACTTGCTTTGTGAAAAAAAATTTTTAAATTCGTTGAAACACGTGTTGATTTTATACCAATAAGGCCGCTATTATACGAGCCGCTATTAACCAAGTTGCGCCACCAGTGGCTCAGCACATCGCGGGGCGTTGAATCAAATGGAACGTATTAGACGACGCTAACTGGTGGAGTCACCAAAAATTGTTGCTAATCTGGTGGACGGCATCGGCAACCGGCCGGGCAACATTTGGTGGCGCCGCCACCAACCGGGGCATTGTTTTGAATGTAGCCTATTAGACGAAGCCACCAAGTTGCGCCACCAGCATCGCGAAAACCAGGGCCGAACTAAAATTTTGTAGCAGCCCTGGCTATCATGGTACCACCAGTGAATGCCCCGCGCTGGCTTAATCCGCTCCTGGCGAAAACATAAACAATTGACTTTCACAGTCTGGTGGTATCACCAGTTACCGATGCATTAAAGCCCTCCAATTCGGTGGCGTCACCAGTGTCCGCCACCAAGTTGCGCCACCAGTGGCCTCGTCTAATAGCGGCCTAACACGTGTTTCACTGTTTCAACGAATTTGAAAATTCTTTTTCACAAAGCAAGTGGGTAATAGTTTTTCTCAACCTAGTTTAACATGCAGCATAATATCATAATATATAATAATTTACAGACGTAATTATTTCTTGAAAATGATCTAAATTAAGATAATTAAAATTAAGGTAATTTGCAAAATTGCTTTTAAATAACAATTGATCGAACCAGTGCGCCGATAGCATTAATATATTTTTTATTGTCTAAAAATGTGTTGAGAGTAAGGAGACGGTGTGTTGGAGGATCGCATGGTCGCAGAGTGGAGCCGAGAATAGCGCGAATATCAACGGCGAGGACAAGCGAAACTCGCGCGAGCGATCGTGGTTGCGTCGATGAAAGAAGGACGAGCCGGCGCGAAGCGAAGCAAGGCAAAACGAGCGAACGGGTTGCGGGCCCGAGAGCCGGGACAAGAGGAACCGAAAGGTCTTCAAGTTTTTGCGAGCGTAGCGCGTACGAAACCTGCGACGCGGAGCGACATTCTTCTTCTCTTCTAACCCTCTCCGTTCGCGGTTCGATGAACGTGAAGAAATCGGCGTCCGGAGACTGAACTTTTAGGGGCATACTTTTTCGGCACGGCCACGGATAAAAGCGTTTATCTTCGGCCAGGACGTTTACGAGCCTGCCAGTCACCGGCCCCAACAATTATTCCAACTTTCTCCCGTTTGTTTTTATCTCGCGAATTAATGACTGATCGAATTGATAATTTCGTTAGCTACACACTGCCGCGAACGATGCCGCTTGAAATCATTCACTAATGATGTTGGTGCATTAACAGATTATGTTTATTCAGACTTCGTACGATCTTTATTGTAATTTGTGTTCCAATCGTTTTATCCAAACATCGTATTTTCATTGTAGGATGTGCTTGATTCATTTTGGTCACACATCGTATGATTTTTATTGTATTGCACGAATAACGAAGTTTGTAAAACAATTTCCTGTGAAAACATTTGCACAATTTCAATAACACCGAAGGAAAAATATTTAAAATATAAGACTAAGAATGAAGCTTAATCAGAAACGAAACAGGATGAATATCAGCCAAGAATGTGTAGTGCAATTACTGTTGAGAAGCGTATTAAGCATAACAGTTGATCCAAATGTCCTACCCCCTTTGAAAAGATCGTGTCAACAGTCCACAATTATTTGTCGGCCACTCAACCATCCATTACCGAAGCAAACGCATCATTACCTCCGCGAAGAGTCCGCGAATGCCTTCGGATTCATTAAAGCCTCTTCCCGGTTTCCTCGCTTCTCGAACGGCATCTGCTTTCACGAACTTTTAATCTTGCCCGGTCGATATACCCTTTTTTCTCGATCCCCATGGTAATCAGCTCTCCAATAAACATAACACGGAGGACCAACATCGGAACCACTATAATCTCCTAAAGTAAAACGTTCGAGAGCCCGATAAAAGTGCTGTGCAGATTCGCCGGCGATAACGCGGCGAGCGTACCCGATAGGACGGGGACACGAAAAACGTCGCAACAAGAACACACGAGCGGAGATAGAAAGGCCTTCATTTTGACGAACGCGAAACGACGACAGTGTCCCCGTTCCATCTTCTCTTTTTTCCCTGGCTTCGCCCGTCGCGTCGCCGCGAGAGTTTCTCCGTCAAAGGTAATTTGCGGGTTCCGAGAACCGCGACGATAGCCGGTGAAATTAAAACCGAGAATGGCAGATAAAGCTGGCGCGATCGAGCTCGACGATTCGGGCCCACGGACTCCTCGTTTTTCCCTTTCATTAAGTATGAATCGTATCTCATCGGATCCAGACGTGTAACCTGCCCCTCGGCGTGATACGTGAGTTAAGTGCGAAATTCGCTGACCAGGGAAACACCAGTTATCGATTCTAGCGAAATTATTTTCAACTTCACGTAAACTCGTTCTGATGTCTTTACTAACGAGCCACAGGGTGTCACAAAAATGTATTTCCTTGAAGAGATTCCTAAGGTCATTTGAAATAACTTTTTCCTTTGCGAAAATGTTCTCCGCGGCTTCGTTCAAGAGTTATTAACGAAAAATACGGGCCAATCAGGGCTACAGTGTTTCCAAAGTTGTAGCTTGCAAATAAAGGCCTCGTTAACGGAACACAGCATTTTATTATTAATATTCTGCAGAAATGGTAGTCCCTGTGTTAGCTTGAAACTATTTCATGTTATAGGCTGTATCTAAGCGTTTTACTTGGGATAGGTAAGTTATTGTGGACTCCAAGCTGTTATGCAAAATATCCTTCTAGTTTAATCGCCACGATTTGGCCGGAATTGATAGAGGAATACATACCGCGATAACTTGTGCGGGTACGGCGATATCATAGTAACTGTACACCGCGCGATAAGCGGAACTGGTTCTCGAGGATTAGACGTTTCAGCTCCCTTTACCTGTTCATCTATTATACTACTTCGACTGTGTGCTGGATTATATGGGGGATCCTGCGGGTCCATGTCTATTTTACGAGGCGATGAAAGTGGTCGGTGAATAGTGAGATGTCACTGTGATTTTATACACTTTTCCTGTTAGAAAGATCGTCGAAAGGATGTCCCCTCATCTATTTGGTAAGCTCAAATATTCCTTTATAATTATTAGACTGCGGATTTTATACATTTATGACAAAAATGGGTGGATGTAATTTAAAACTGTAAAAACATTAAGACGATTTAAGGACATCCATATGTTATTTTTAATTTATTACAATTGTTAACCCTTCGCACTCCGAATTATTTTTCAATTTTATTACCAACAATCCCCTACTATTTTAAGCGTTTTATTTGTACTTCGAAGGACAGTTCCTCGACTGCTACTTATTTTAAACAATTTTGTTCATTAATTACATTAAATATAGGTCTCAAACTTTCTTCTAATTTATATTTCTGAAATTCATATTTATTTTAACTAAAAAATAAGACAATTAAATAAATAAAGGAAGAACCAAATGCATATAAAAACCCCGTTTCATTTACATTTTTCTTTTACCGATGTTGAGTCACACTCGACAAAGGAGTGCAAAGGGTTAAAGATAGGAAAACATTTTTATATGGTTTCTGCATCTTGTACGTGATGAAAAAAATGTTTATTATGCATAAAGATCCGCAGTCTAGTATAATAAAAGGATTAGATTTATTCAGATTTCACAGGATTTTTATGATCACATGTACTTGAATTAAAAAGGTATATTAAAACTAAAGAAAATATTTCTATCATTTCACAGATTGTAAAAGAAAAAATCCGCCATTTTGACGATCTCTATCCAGTGCTGAATATGGCAGACGAATTACGTCACGCTTGTATGGTTGACATCAGAGTTGGGCATTAATTGATTAAAATTTTAATCAAACTTGATTGATTAATGTATACGATTAAAAAAGTAATAATTGAAAAATCGGCGATTGATTCAATCGATTAATGAAGTTAATCGTCAATCGTTGATTAAAAGAAGAAATCATCGAAAAATCGGCGATTGATTCAATCGATTAATGAGATTAATCGTCAATCGTTGATTAAAAGAAAAAATCATCGAAAAATCGGAGACTGATTTAATCAATTCTTGAAGTTAATCGCCATACGGTCTATCCATAAATTGTAATAAGGAGGGAGAGAGAGACGCGGTACGATGGTCGTAGCTTTCCAGGAACGATAACTTCAAACATAAAAGCACGTAAACAGAGTTTGTATTATAGACCAAATGACAATACACCTAACTCAGTTTACATTTTTTTCAGCCTTCAGTTTTGATTCCGTATTTCATTCCGAAGTTTCAGCAGTTAATCATTAATCAATTATCCGGTTGACGATTACAATTGAAAGGAATGTAATCGTTAATCGCAATTAACGACTAAAGTAGAAATTTAACCGTTATTCCCAATTAATGATTAATAAGTATTCAATCGTTAACCGCAATTAACGATTAATAAGTATTTAATCGTTAACCGCAATTAACGACTAAACTAGGAGATTAATTGTGAATTGCGATTAACGATTGAAGTAGAAATTTATTCGTCAATCGTTGATTAAATTTTTGCCCGACTCTGGCCGACATGGCGTCGATGCGTTAACATAAACAGGTAGTACGTTACAGTAAAGAATCGCCTCCCCGCTAGGAACCACCTGTCCATCCCCAGTGTTCCGACACTGTAACTACCTTAACGATTCTCTAACGAGTTCCCCTACTGGGGAGGGTCGGTGCAAATGATGTTAATCACGGTCACGTCCGCGTATGAAGTGCTGAAACGTCTTCACCGGAAACAATGGGACCCGATGATTTCGCAACGGCTACACTCGGTGTACCGTTCCCGATGGCGTTAACGGGGCGCCCGTTGGCTCACGCGAGACTATTTCGGGTCACGGATAGTATTCGGGGTCAGGTGAGGTAGCCGGTGGAGACTGGGGACAGCGTTAATTGCGTCTTGCTGACACGGACTCCGATTACCTTCCTCGGAGCCGAGTGTACCTACGTGTCCCTTCCGCGTGACTTTGCCGATAAAACTCGAACTTTTACGCGGAACGATTCCCTCTGACCTCGACAAAAAACAACCGAAAGAACAGTTCCAGAGCTTGGCAACCCGGGGTGCAAATACAGTGGATAACAGAGGTAAGTAAACACTCATATTTGAAATCACAATAACAGTAATATTTATTCACTTATAAAAATAAACAAGTTGATTATATATTTAATGGTAATGTTGAAAACAGAATTTATTACGATTATCACAGTGATCTGAAGTTTTATCAACATTTTTCTATACTAAATATACAAAATTTGGTGTGACAAGAGGAAGTAAACGTATCATTTAATAATACTGTCCAACACCTTTGTTTCACAATTACATTGTGATTGTTCTTATAGAGTTTTATGCGCCGATTCCGAATCTGACCTTGATTTTTCTCCTAGACGAACAGTTTTCGAGGAACATGACTTTGGAAAAGAAACATATTTTTCAACTTTAAACAAATATTGTTATGTTATTATAGAAGATATTGAATTTCCGCATGAGTTGCCGCCAGTGGCACTCACTACTAGCGTGGTCTCGACATAAATTGACCAACTCATGCCGGGCGAAGATATTTTGCTTTCTGGTTCGAAAAAAACGTCGACGTTGGAAACTTCAAAGGGGGATTTCTCAAGATAAAAGTCTGCTCTATCGCGTGATATAGTGCGATTTTACGCTGGACCCTTATTTTCTGAGATAAATTCAAAAATATCCCCAAACATTGGTGCAAAAGTGGTGTCCCTCCGTCTTTAATGATTGTTTAAACATGTTTAAACATTCATGATGTATTAATACTAGATATCGCTGTATTCAGGAAAGTCTACAGAAACTTTTGCTGCAAAGAACAATTCAATATCTTTTATAAGATCACAATATTTGTTTAAACTTGAAAAATATGGTTTTTTTCAAAATCATGTTTCTCAAAAACTGCTCGTCTAGGAGAAAAAATAAGGGCAGATTCGGAATCAGCGCATAAAACTCTATAAGAACCACCATCACAATGTAATTGTGAGACAAATTTGGTGTTGGACGGTGTTATTAAACAATACGTTTACTTCCTTCCTATAAAACTTCAGATCACTGTGATAATCGTAATAAATTTTGTTTTCAACATTACCATTAAATATACAATCAACTTGTTTATTTTTATAAGTGAATAAGTACTACTATTATCGTGATTTCATCATTGAAAATATGAGTGTTTACTTACTTCTGTTACCCACTGTAATTAACCAATAATTAAATGGACGTATTTACTTCTCGTCTAATACCTGTAAATGATAATCTGATGTCGTTCGCACGTTGAACTTCTGAAAATGTGCAGAGTATATTTTTAATAAAGCATATTCGAGCTTCCAACGGAAAAATGGCCGACCCTCTAAAGCTTAATCTGAACAAAGAAGCACAACAATTTTAGCGTTTCCATCCCCGGGCACAATCAACGATCCGAGTTTGAAAAATGCGTATCGGTGGTGTGAAAGACTCGATCAAGGCTAGCGAGGTTCCAGCAGGCGAGCATCAATCAAAGTCGATCGGAATCAAAGGATTAAAGCGCTTTCAGGCTTTCCACGGAGCCTTCGTCCTGCGCGAGACGACCGCTGGCGACTTTTCAGCTCTCCTCTCGTGGTTTTCACGGCGATACAAGTTTTTCTCTCGCTCCATTTATTCCCGTGACAGTCGACTGGCTGACTCGACCAGTCCGTAGCTCACCGAGCTGGCAAATCTCATCTCATCCAGATGAGACTCTTACTCTTCAACTCGGATAAGGACGCAAATTGGAAGATAAAATGGAAAATTTATATAGTTCTCGAATATGCGAGCGGACGTTTTTCCATTGAACCCACACCGGGTGAATGGCGGACTCATTCGCAGACAGTCGTTAGCGACGAGTCATTAATCCCCTATCAAATCCATCCGCTAATTCACCGCGCGCTGCGGATAATCATGGTGCGGAGTAACCTGTGACTATCGATATTCTTTCACGGCGAGCGTAATCAATACGATAAGGCGGTTCTCTTCGAAGATCAACAAAGCTGCGGATAGCGCTAATAAAAGAACGACCCGCAGCAAGTGCACCTCCAAAGACCGGTTCTCTCGATGAGATCTCCTAGACAAATTGGGAAGATCTGCTGGCGTCTTGAATAGAAGCACGGAGTGATAAGCCGGGAAATTACTCTTCTTCCCATTCAGTTTCCTCCGCGTTAGGGAAAATTGCTGAAGTGTCTCGGGACGTGATGATCGACTTTGGTCATTGTCTTCCGGCGCGTTCTTGCGCGCCAGAGGACATCAATTGGAACCCCGTCGCGACCATATTTGAGGGTCGTTAACGGCGGCCATGTTGGTCTCGCCACAGTTCTGCAGACGGCAACCCATCTCTCTAGCTTCCAATGTCTGTGAAAATCTATCGTTGAAGATACGAATGAGTTATAATATTATCCAAGATATGAAATTGAATATCGAACCGCATCTCGACCGACGTCTATTTGCCGTTTAAAGTCTTCGGCGTGCGCGCAATCGATTTACAACCGGCCAGAGTGAGCTTCGGGCCCGGCAGATTCCCGGCTTTCCAAAGAAGCAGTTTCCTCTTCATTAAGCGACGACAGGAATATATATCTTCTTGCGGCACGCTGGCCGGCAACTTGCGCGAAAGTTGAAAAAACAAGTTTCCGTTCTTACCGAGCGCGCGCGAGCAGGTGTTTCTGCGAAGGCGAAGTCATCAGAAATGATTTCGCGATCGGGAAACACGCAGCCAATTTAACCGCGAGCCCGATTCAACGTAGATCCGAGCGGAGAAGGCGCGCACGAAGCCCACAATGAAGATCCGCAGCCCAGATACACCAGCTGAACTTTCTATTCCCGTTTCGAGGATCTAATCAATACGACCGGCGGTGTGCCCACGGCGTTTCTAATTTATTAGACCATCGATTTAATTAACGTTCGACGATCTCGTACCGCGCGCACACTCCTAAATCACAAGGGCGCGCAAGCCTTGTTAAGTATCCTCGCTGCGCGCTTATGGTTATTTCCGTTGCAGACGTAAAAACTAGAAGGGCTCGAGTTAGGACCAATCAGGCTGGAATCCGAAGAGATCGTTCCCGATCGTTGCCGACGTGAAAAATATGAATCCACCACAATCTATTAGCGGTAATAATCCCCGACATTAAAGTATACGCTCGGTGAAAAAAGTAGATGAAGCCATACGGGGTACGAGGCAATCGCTCTTTTCCCGTAATTATGAACCTGAACGTATCGGATCGTAGGATCGATCCCCGATGAATTTAATTCGTGAGTTTACTAACACGATCCTCCTCGCCGTTCGGTCGTATCGTTCGCTCGTTCATTCGTTCCTTCCATCGGACGCGCGATATTTTATTCGGTACACGCTCTTCAAATTAGAACTTGTACTTTCAAGGTACACGAGCACTGATTGCTGTGTGTTTATCGATCGCGAGCATTAAAACAACGATACGGGGCCTGGTGGGGGCGAACGTGTTAAAGATATGAGCTTCCCATGGTCGAGAAAATGGAAAACTCGAAAATTGCCAGGAAGAGAAACGCGCGGAAAACGGTAAAACGTATTTCAACTATATTTATACCGATACTTTTACGTTATTTGTTGTATGCAGAACGGTTCTAGCAGACTTTTAACCCTTTGCACTATTTTAACTCGAAAATTAAACATTTCTTCCTAGCTAGAATATTTCCATTCCCTGTGATTTTATAAATTTTATGGATACGAAATTGGTATGATACCTCATACAATACCTAAATGTTCAGTAAGTGATTAGATACCAACATATTTAATAATGTGAACAATATTTTGAATAATGGTATGGCAATTTTGGTGCCTCAGAGTCACCATTCGAGTGCTAAGGGTTAATAATCTCGTGATGGTACAATTATGTTTGAGTTAGATCGTTATTAACACCTGCCGAGCACTAAAAGTGATTAAAATGTTTCAGCTTACAAAAATTGCAAGGCTCTATTTATTTAGATTTAGTGCAATTTTTAACACAATATGTACTTGGATAAAGAAATTCATCGAATCAATTTCCATGTAAGCAACTTCATAATTTCAACAATTGTAAAATGAAAGATATGAAACCTTAGTGTTAATAAATTCGAAGGGCAATCAGTGAAGGATATTCAAAATTTTCATTAGTTCATTAAGCCCCTCGTCCGCCCCTCGTGTCAATTCGACACAGTTTTCCCGAAATAAGTTTTTTTGTCCGAAACCTGGAGACTTTTATTTTTTAATGCGAAACATATAACTGCATAAACCTAAGATGTAAATGTTAACTCATCAATTTGAATGAAAAAAACATCGGAAAGTAACTGTTTGACTTGTTATTTTATCGATTTTTTTTATCACTGTGTCAATTTGACACCGAGGAACAGATTTAGTTCGCGAAATGAGGGACGGATGATGGTTAAAGTTTATTGAATGAAACGAGAATATTAAATAGGATCGTCACGGCATCGTATTAAAGAGAAGCAATTCTTTCTGTGAAAAATACTGCCCTCAAAATGTCCAAACCCCAATATGTATTGCAACTGTAATATTTCTTAATTTGTACTAATTCCTCCATTTCAGAGGTCTGTGAGAGTTCGTAGATATCGAGAACGTTCGTTTTTGGGCGAAACGTCACCAAATGTCTCGATCCAGCCGATCCAGCTATAGATTGTGTTGCGTCGTAACAATCATCGTGGCCTGTTGTCTGACTCGACCACCGTCGCCAGGTAAATCTACTTACTCGGTTCGGAATGTATCAGGAGCAGCGGGCGAGGCTAGCGCTGACAGTCGGTTCAGTGGAGTGTCTCGGCACGCGCGGCGAACTCCCACGGGGATCTGGTCTCCTGACACCCCCCCGACTCAAACCCCCAAACAAAATAGACTCCCTGCAGAAGTAGGTGGCACTGAGACACGCGGACGCTGACAGAGAACAAAGCGGCGCGGGTTTCGCGGGAATAACGAACTGCATCTCCTCCGGTGAACCTGCGAACCGAAGCCGAACCGAACCGGTGCGGTGCGGTGCGGTGCGGTGCGGACCAACTTTGCGGGAGGAGGGAAGGAGGTTCGGTATGTTAATTACAGGCCAACATACGTCTGCCCCTTCTCTCATCTTTGGGGCTGGGGAAGTACTGCTGCCCCTCTCGTTCTTTCTCATCGGGTTAGCTCGGTTGCCAGCCGATTCGTCTTGGAACGGCCCATCGTCGGTCTCGTTGCACGCAGGGCTCGCGTGAGACCGACGAGTCGACCCTACGACCCGAAGCCGAGAAACCTTCGTTTTGCCCTCTTTCGATCTCCTGCGAGCTGGCCGACTGGCTCGGAACCACGGCCACGCTTCTCCGCGTTTCTCCGTCTTCCTCCGGTTTCGCCTTCTTCATCGCCTCTCCTCTCTTCCTCTCTCCCTCCTTCTTCGTCCGCCTCTGATTCCTCCTCGGGTTCCCCTGGCCCGGCCGGCCCGGCCGATTTCTCGCGTCGAGGGGGCTGCCCACGGGAAATCGGCCGGCAATTACTATACCACCGGGCCCCGAGACGTTCCTCCGATTCGAAAGCGTTTCGCGCTTCCCCGGAGAACCAGCCCGGGGATCGAAGGGAGCCCGTCTCAAGGTCTACCACGGAATTCGCTAGGGAGCAACGGGGATAATCGTTGATGCTCCGTGAAGTATTTACTTAGCTCTTCCTCTGGCTCCGGCTACGACCGTGGCCACGGCATCGCTCGAAGAACTCTCGCCGGAGGAGACCGAGGAAATTTTCGCCAGGGACGAGATTATTATGCTGATGGGAAAATAATGGCGGTTCCGCAGCCTCCGCGCCGCGCCGTATTCCTGCGGCTGCGGTTCCAATCGTCCTCGGTTCGCCACGTTTTATTATTCAATTTATCGATGTTTCGTCCGTTCGACCGGCACCTGGTAGCTTTCACGGTCTCCGGCTAGTGCGAAGTATATTTAGATGTTCGGGAGAATCTATTGCTGGTCCTCTACCGCCTCCACTTTCTGAATTTGGAGTTGTACCTATCAGTACTTGCTTCCCCATTAAGGGGAATTATTTTATTTTTATTGGGAAAATGTTTAAACACTACGATAAGTATTCTTATGTGGAATGCATTGGATTTTCAAAGTTCATTTCAAAAAGTCCACTTAAAGGTCAATTCAGTGTTAATTAAATGTTTTGGAACTGTTATCAAGAAGATAACTATTCAGCATCGTCTGCCTACAATTATTAAGTCTGCCTACCTTTATTAAGAAACATTTCAACATGCTAAAAAGCTGTTCATAATTTATTACTAGACTGCGGATCTTTATGCAAAATAAAAAATGTTTGCATTGATTGCAAGACACAGGAGCCAAATAAAAATTTCATTCTTCTTTTGATGATCTTGTTAAGGTGAAACTAATACACTGGTGGCCTCAAATCTTTTTAATACCTACCAAGAACTACCAAAAAACCTTTTTAAGAACTACCAAAAAATTGATCAAAGTGACACAGAGGCCGAACGAGAGCCACGCCATTATATTCGAAAAAGTGGTGTACAGTTACCCACAGTAAGAATTCCTCGGCCCTGTAATTGACGGTAACGGTGCAAGAGGAAATTACGGTGAAAGCGAAGACGGAACACTGAAGTTTCACAGCTGAAGTGCTGCCAGCGAAGAAAAAAGAAGCGCAAGAATAGCATCGATGTCACAGGCAGTGGACGAACCGAGGAAAAAGCGGAGTCATAAGTAATTGATAAATAATCGATCATGGAAACCAGTTAGTCGTGCTCCGTCTCTATGGATACCGCGCGTGCATCGACGTCGTAAATCGGTCTCCAGCAAAAGACGAGGTTAGTTATACGGCGTTCCATTCGAAATAGTCACAGTTCCGCTCGAGTCCATATACATGAGCAACACGTTTATGTACATTGCATTTCTCAAACAAACAAACTTTTCCTCGACACGAGCTGCAACTCACTCTCATCCATCCTCGAGCCAGTTTTATCGTTCTTTCCCCATTCGTTTTTACTGGGACTATGTCCCTCCAGAAAAGTTCTGAACCGCGTCGCTTCAAATACCGTTTTTAAATGTATAAATAATTGGATTTTTTCCGGATAAAACCGGGAGATATCAGAATGAACATTTGTTACATTTCACTAGTTCATGTTGAATAAAACGTAATGATGTTTTACTATAAAAAAATCTATTAAAAATTATCCTTGAAGTATTTTTTGTTAGGATGAGAAACCACCCTTAAAATACTACCCTTATAAGAGATGTGTCCTGTTATTATGGTCGTTCGGAAAGTCATTTCGTTTTCTTAAGAGAAAATGAAAGCCAATTTTTTACCATTTAGAATAAGTTTTATGACATTTCGTTCTATGGTCTCTTGCGATTTTTCAGGCCACTTAAAGATCCCATGCTCGTAGAATTTCTGTTTTTTATTAGCGAAATATTGAGTTATATGACTTTTCACGACTTTATTTGAAATGAGATTTGCACCGCATAAAAAATGTTGAAGAAAGCAAAAAAGATAGTAATCGATGGTACATCCTCTCTTTAAACAGCGCACAACTTTTTCTTTCGTGCACTACATTTTTATCCTTGCGGTAATAAAAAAGCAAAATGTGATGGAAATGCGTACTTTGATTTTGCATATTTGATGTGATGATAAAAACATATTTGAAAAATTAGAAAGCACCACAAGGTAGGAAATTACGTCCGAAATGTCAGCTGTCAAGATATACCACGATTTTGTTAGTTAATAATAACAAATGGAAGCAATGCCATCTCTACACGAAAAACGAAATGACTTTCCGAACGACCCAGAATGTAATTTTAAAGTCAATGGTTAACAATTTATACTAAAGTGTATAAACTTAATAATCTGGAACGAAAATTTTATACATTTCGATAGAACTTGAAAATTTGAATTCAGTCTGGGTTGTTCCGAGTGCAATCTACTGTGGCGCCGCGTCGCCCTCGTTTTATCGATCGCTCGATCGTGACCAACCCCGGTGGATCTTGGATCCCTGATACTTCTCTGGATGCTGTCCCGAGATAATTTTCCGTTTCGAGCACCGTGCGTTTTTGCGCTCCCTTTTTCTCCGTTCGCGGCACGTACTCACCGGATTTCACTCGGCCACTGCCGCGTCGGTTCATGCCATTTACTTTTCCTTTCTGGCGAGAGAGCATCAGCTATCCCGGCCGGTCGGAGGGAATCAAAGAAGGATCGCGTGCATCGTGACCGGGTTCGTTTAGCCGGTATTACCGAAGTATTTACGCCGGCGCGGCGATCCGTCAGTAATTTCCCTGGTGATCGTCCCGAGACCGGCATCGCATTCGCCGCCTAATGATAACTCTCCGATCGCGGCGCGCCGCCGTAGCAAAACGCCCGAGTTGCCATTTCGGAATCAGCGATGTTGACTTCGCTTTCATCGCATATTACGTCGCCCGAGGGATAACGCTGATCACTCAACAAAATGAGACACCTTGTATACACTTACTGACTCGGCCATTACAACAACTAATTATCCGATGCACGCTCGAACCCTGCCATCCGCTTCATTGAACCGGATCGTTCAACACTAACAGGAAACTTTATGCATAACGATTTCAAAACTGCAGTTTGTCAATATACGAAAATGTAAAGCCTTTAACCCTTGTGTAGTCAACCGGGTACCCATTTACTGTATTTCTTTCAACAATTTGTTAATCTTCCTTTAAAAGATATTACAAAATTTCTCTGAATATCTATTCTTTACTCACTAATATATTAATTTATAGCTTTATAGTTAACACTTTACCTATCGGAAGCCTATTAATAGGACTTTCAATCATTGTGCTGTACCAAAAGATAGCATAGAAATTTTCTTTCACATTGCAATCTTAAATGAAACTATTAGATCACGTTATTGAGGGTGACTTGTTAGTTCACAATGAAAATTGCTGTTGCTATTGAAGGTTCCATTAAAAAGTGTTTAGTCATGTACCATAGATTTACTAATGTGTTAAATACAGGAAGGTTTTAAATATAATCTATATATTTTAGTTGACTACACAAGGGTTAAACGACCTTGAATAACCTTGAATGATCTTGAACTTGAACTTCCCTGAACGAGTAGATGATTATGTTCGTCTCAAAATGATCCGTTTTGTAACATGTTTGAAGAGTGAAGAGTGATACCGATGCGGTATGTTTGATGAATCTCGGAGCACCCTGTATGTGCCCTTCGAAGCGAGAAGGTTAACGCGCTCGACGCATGCAAAGTAGAATCTGACTACTCACCTCCAAAAGTGGGGCACGTATCCGGCCGGACATAAATCTCGACACTGGCCGCAGGGTGCACCTTGAAGGACAACATTACCATGCGAGTAACTGTTAGGCTGGCCGTCCTGACCGGGTGACAGCATTCTGTAACAACAGGTAGATCGAAATGTAGACGACGGTCGCTAAAGTGTCGGGTAGACACGAGCAGCAATGTACCCGGTTTACAGACGACATAGTACACAATGTTGCTCCAAAAAGAAAAAGATCCGGAGAATATCGATACCGAGAACATCTTGTTCAATTAATTACGAACCTCGAGATATCGGATCTTTGGATTACCGCGGGAACTGGAAACATGTCGAACTCGTAATTCCGGTTCATTTTTGCACAATGTTTAACGTAGCATCAGAAACGCTGTGCGGGGACATAAATCAGCGCCGGCGTAATTAATCGGGTTTCTGTTAAAAAATATCGATTTCGCCGCGAATCCAGTCTCCGCGCGCGCGCGCGCATGGAAAAGAATATCAGTATTCTCTCATTATAATCACATTAGCATATTTATCGTCCGGTTTGATATTACCGATGATGACAGTGGCGGCTACAATGAATCATTCTAGTCTAATCACTCGTCAGTATCATTATCGTCATTGATAAGGTGAAGGCAAATCGTCAGCCGATCGAATGAAATTGAATCGGGGATATAATCGAGGCATTGAAAAATGAATTAGAAAAGATTCTAGTCTGCACAGAGGTTTATGGAGCCAAGCAAGTTTAATAATATCACAATAAAAATTAATATCTGATCACCAAAAGATTAGTGTTAAATCTCTAAATGTTATAAATCGTCTCATTACATTTTTAAAATTTATACAAGTTAAAACAGAAATTATATAGAATAGAGACTCTAGGGACGGAACGCAATAAATCTGCATCAACAACTCGATCAACAATAAGAACCTCATTGAATAATCCCAGCGACGCCATATACAAAAAATCCCTGCATTGGCTAGATGTTCCAGCCGGAAACTCTCGATCATTTTCCACGTGGAGCAAGTCCGGTCACCGAAAATGATTCGTAATGAGCAGTTGTCGCTTCGGGTTTACCCGGGTTTATGCAAATGGCGTCGCTCTCGTGATCTTTAATTTAACGAGTATAGGGCCAAGATAATACCGGCGATTACCATAAACTACAATAATTATCGTAAATTAACATTCCCGCGTGGTCGGGTCCACCGGGGCGTTATTAAATCAGACAAATGATTCGTTTATTACGGCGGCGGTTGAAATTAACGTGTACAGAGGGAAAGAGAGAGAGAGAGAGAGAGAGAAGGGCGCGTGTTGCTCCCGCGGCGTTCTCCCGTTTCGCGAAGCATCAGGGGAGAAAAATGTTACGCGATCGCCGCTCCCGTGGTCATCAATCTTGGTCAAATTCAGGAACCGATCCTCCTCGTCTCTCACCTGTCCCGCACGTTTTCCCATCCGCCTCTTCCCGTTACCGGGCAACAACAAGGTGCGCCGCGAAAATAATTAATTAAAGGCGCCATCTAATAGGTTGGAACACGAGCGATTACACCCTTCTCGAATCAATAATGGGAAGCCGGTAATTAACGGGTAAGCGGTGTCACGCGAGATCTCGATCGGCGTCGATTAACCGACACCAGGTAATTACACCTTCCTGAAATTTTATTACAATGAAAATATTCGAAAGGCCGACGGAAGAGTGGACGAAGCGGTAACGAAGAAATGAACCAACGAGAAAACGGTCCGTCATACATCTCTCGCGCGTATCCTTGCCCATTGAAAAACGTCACGGGACTCGTTTTGCTCGTTTTCGCGAGGCCGAGGCGCGGCAGCGGCGACGGCATTATAAATATTTCCCCTTCGAGAGATGCGATCAAAAATAATGGCGCAGCTGTGCCCGCGAAAACCGAGCAACAAAACGCGTCGTGGAACCAGGTCGATAAGTTATCCGGCCGTTTAACGAAACACGTCGATCGGCTCTTTGTTTTTTTTTCTCTGCGAGACCCGACCGGTCACGGTCCATAAAAGCGAAATTGAAAATTGACCAACGATTGCGGAATTATTCGAAAGCGAGATTCGAACTAGAACCGGCACAGCGCCGCGGAGAAAGTTGGAAGTTCGATGAGCGATCACCGAACTCGATCATAGTCACGCGCCGTGGGCGTACGAGAATAAGAAGGCACGAGATGGAAAAGAATGGAGAATCGAGAGGTGAACGAGCGTTTGACCGCGATGTTGTTACGTAGATCCCGTAGCCTAGGATCTTTTATGAAAGACCGTGACAGGAACTACAAGGCCGTTCATGGTCTTGCGACCGTCACGCTTGCGCCAGCGCTCTGCGACATACTGAAGAACGTAAAAACGCTTCGCCCTTCCACTTCCCTCGAAAATCGGCAATAAACTCTTTTTAGATTAGAATCATTTAACTGATTGGCTATAGACACAAGGATAATCTTGCTGTAATTTTATTGGTTCTTCGGCAATTAATTAAAGACAAGCTTGTCTTCGTCAAAGTCTGTTGCGCTAATAAGGTGTAACGATCAAAGAAACTCTTATAGTTCTTGGGAATATTACGGACGCCAAATAACACGTATAATGTCTAGAGGAATAATATATGTGTATACATAAATTAATAATATTACCGTTACACCATAAAGATCTTTCATACACACGGATTTCGTTGTGTAGCACTTTTAACCTTTTATAGCTCACACGTATTGTTAGTCGGAACCGGAATACGTCGACAACGCTCTCTTCAGTTTAGTAACATTTATAATAAGTAGACTGCGGATCTTTACGCAAAATAAAAAATTCTTACCTGAATTGCAACAAACTCGAGTGAAATAGAAATTTATTTTCTTTCCTATTATGTTTTTCCTATTAGGTTGAGAGTAATATCTGTGGTTGTCAGGAAAAACGCCGCATATCACAATTTCAAAAAATTTGAGTTTATGCATTAATTCTGCTTCATAATATACGAAAAAAAGTCATGAAAACAAATTCGAAAGGCTCAAAAAAATAATGCAATTTAACCGATATCCTATGTTATAGCATTAGTGATCAAAACTTTAAACGACAATATCTCGAAAGTGAAAGTATGTGACATGCAGTGTTCTTCCTGACAACCACAGATATAACAGTATATAAATTTTTCTAATATTTTTGCTATTTTAAATTGCACCTACTCATTTTTGTCAGAAATGCATAAAATCAGCAGTCTAATAATAAAGCTTAGTTTCTGTAATCTCTCCAGACAATTTTTATTATAATCTGTAATGATTACATTCTGGACTCCATCTTTCAAAAATACGAAATTCGCATATGCTCGTGAGAAGAGCTAGCATGTTCGTACAAACACAGAATGTTCCGTAACAATAAGTACAGAAACTTATAAAACGTAGTAGTCTACGATCATTGCCATCGGAGCTAACATAACGACGTATTCCACGAGAACATCCAAGCGACTTATTATAATGCAAGCAGCGAGATGGAGGTACAGTTAGGGCGAGACTACGCGAGCCGATGCTCGTTCTATGGTACGCGTCGAATTAGACCGTTCATGCGAACGTTCAGTCTCTAACATGCAGCTGTGTATCCAGAAATTTCCCCTGTTTTATCGGCGTGCAAGATCTCGCGAGTGATTTTCTTTACGAGTCTCGTATATCTGACACCTTATCGGTGGCACCCTCCAGCGTTCCAAGAGTTTCTAATTACCGCGGTGTATCGTGCACAATAACCTTGTTACTACGATGACCGACATACCACCGTGAATCGACATTCCCAGGTCTCTGTTGTTCCTCCCTGCGAGTCATCTCGCGTGATTCTCGCACAGTAGACCGCTTTTATAAAATTGGCTCAAACTAAGGTGAAGGCGTCAGTAATTGACCTCGTATCAGTAGTTGGCCATTTTTCAGGAAAACGTGAAAAATAATGTTTCTGGACGTAATAATCTCTAAATATTTCGTAGAGTTGTTAATGATAAATATATTAACGCGCACTGGTTTGATCGAACCAGTCATAATAATCAGTAATAATCGAACCAGTAATAATCTCTCTTTCGAAAAAGACGCGATATACATATATTATAAATTATTATTATTATTAAATTAAATTACAAAAGACGCGAAATATATACATATATTATATGAGAAACTATAGTTTCCCATATTAATTAAGAACAAGCAAACCACGAAACATTTACCACCTACTCACTACTCTGTTCTTAAATTAGATTTTATATGGTATTACATTCTTTTCATTTGTATTTACTCTTTTACTTGTAAGTTGTACTAATCGTTGCAAGTAAACGATATGAAAGTAACCACCTTTAGTGTTTCTGGCTTTATTATAGATACATATTGTCAGCTACTAACTAATATAGTTTTCTCGTTTTCAAGGATAGTAAATGTCTATAAAATTTAGATAATACAATCATTTTAAAAAATTTAGCTTTGTTACACAATCTAAGAAGCTAAAACAGAATTTTCACTTGCATAGAGTCTTTTTATCTAATAAAGGATAAAAGGCATTTACTATTATTCATGCAGAGAATTTTTCTTAACTAGTTAATTATTGGTGCTTTTACCTTAAGTCTTTATCTAAGCGAATATTTTCATGCCAGTTCAAAATGAATCTTTATATTTTTACCCACTATTAAAATCATCCCATCGGCATTAATCTGTTCCTATTAAAACACTATTCCCATAAAATATTATAATATTCGGTATTCCGGTAGCAACAATTTCAGTGCTAAGTTTTCTTCAAATTACGTTTTCTTGTAATTTTACTATTCATTTAAAATTCGTCAAACTCGCAATCAATAAATATTGTGACTGACAGTAACATTCACTCTCCACGTGTTTACTTCCGAAGGTATGTCCATAAGACATTAATTGTTGAAATCAATTAGCAGTTCCAATTTCTTAGATCGAAGTATCTTCTATAAGGGTAGTTTTGTAAAGACAATTTCTCATTTTAGCAAATAAGTAATACCAGAATTGATTCTGTTTGTAACTAATAATGTATAATTAACACAAACATGAATTTCGTCCCGTTTTTTCTGATTCCTCACTGTGCTCTGTTATCGTGCGAAACGAACGGATCTTGCGGCAGAAATTATGTCGGCACCCTCGGAACCTTATCTCGCAGCCTGGAATGCAGCTTTTAGCACAGATTCCTTCTTGAGCGACGGTAGCTCACGCGATCCACCTCCTCGGGCCGGAGAAATTCGCATGCACGCCGAATTTCGATGCCCGGGAACCGGACGACAGCGATCATGCTCCCCTGGTCTGCCTAACCGCGAGGTTACCTGTGTCGCTCTTTCAGCGAGGCGATTTCCTTCCGCACTGCACTCGGCATCGCCGCAACTCAACCCTTGATGCAGTTTTCTAACACTCTATCTACCGCAAATTTAACCTACCACCGGTCCAGATTTTTTATTTTAATAAAAATGATTTCATAAGAAATTATTGTATAAGCAGATATCTCTTTAATAGAGCACACGTATTACAATAGATAGATCTTGCAATTTTTATAAGGGATCTACCACTTACTTTTAAGGATGTTCTGGAGGTACAATGGGAGACGAAACTACAAGAAATTCGAAATCCATCAATATATTGGCAATGAAAGCCATTCATGAGTATATTTTGCATTAAACTTTTGCGAATACTGTACCCTCTGTAGCTATATTCAGTGGTCTACGCTTGTCGCGCTTCGATGCTAGTGAGAGACAACACGATAAATTTGACGTTTTGTAACAGTTTATAATTTTTTTGCTCTGTAACTGTTTACTGAATCCTATAAATTTCCTAATAAATTTTGAATATAATTAATTACATAATTTTTACTACATATAAAAAAAACTGGAGTTTCTAGTTGCGTTTTTTCAAGGTTTAAATAGGGTTTGAAGTGGAATTTTATGAATTCTCCATAAGAAGACGTGTTAAAATGCGCAAACTTTAAGTTGCTATAATTCTTAAACGGTGCAGTGAATCGAACCCGAACTTTGGTAATTGCATCAATTTAGTAAGAATTATATCTTATCAAATTTTCAAAAATTTTATTGCGTTTTTATATTACCTCCAGGTAACATCCTTAAGGTTCGGTAGGTTTAGTGTTAAAATAGTTGGCGACTTTTTAACAAACAATTTCATAAAGACAGGAATTTCATTCCTGAAGTAAATTGTCTAATAATTGAGTAAAGGTGGCAGGAAAGAAATCGTTACTACCACATAAAACCAGTTTGGAATATGTTGATAATCAATTCCGTTGGCACAATAATGATTTTTCTATCTGTAGAAATGATTCGGTTATACATGGACGACTACCAGCCAACGAGTTAACGTCTGATTCCATCGATGAAAGCCGTTCGTTATGATATCGTTCGCGGAGTAAGTTCGCATTGCTACCAACGAAAAACAAATTGCAAACGACTTCTTTTCCAGGCGTTAGACCCGAGGACGGCTCCGTAAAGTAATAGGAATCATACTCGCGGTATGTAATTTCGCAACGTGTTTGAAGCGAAGTGCATTCCCCGCGATAAAATATAACGAGTCCGGTACGATCGCTGTTAACAAACATAAGCGGGCATATCGCAGGTCCGCGTGGAGTATTTCAGCCGGAAGAAGTCCCCGGTGTTCGGAGCCGCGCTCGCCAAATCCAATTTACTCACTTATTCTGTCCGTACGATTACGATCATCCCGTATATAATATTACACGGCCTCGTTCGCGGGGAATGCCTCTCCCTTACCATGGCTGGTAAGCACCGGCGAAACGAAACACGCCGGCAATTTCCATCGGCGGGATCGCCGAGGCCAAATAAACGACAATAATTAGTCTAAGTTGCCATAATTGCTGGTCGACGGCCGACCGAAACGAAACACGGGGAAATAAGGAAAGTGGGCTACGCGCAAGAACCAGCTCGCGGTGTAATTAGTATCCTTTTTTGCGTCGTTAGTGTTGCGCGTCGCTAGCGACGGGCCGACGACAGCCCAGGGGAACCCGGAGGTATGTTAATGGACGCGATAGCAAGTGGCCGGTGAGACTCTTCCCCGGGCCCGCGGTTGCTTTATAATTCGTGAAACGGCCAATTAACATTCCCCGAAAAGAGTAGGTGGTCCCGTTCCGACTCCTGGAACCCGCTCGACTTACCGCGTTCCGCGCGCATAACAATATCCGTAATCTTAATCCGTCAACAAAGCGAACCTGTCCGTTACGTCGTCGCAACCCGTGAAACCTAATCGAAACGTCGCACGGTGCGTTCACAATTTTCGTTCATACGAAAATCGGAAAAAGAAGTGTTCCTAGATATCCAATCATCACGTAGTCTCTCCTATATTCTACGACCTTCATCTGAAATATTTTTTCGTACCGCCTATAATTTTGAAGTAATGGAATTGTGTCTAGAAAACGTGCTTTTCAACGCACTGTGCGTCGTTACGAAACGCGATTCCCAACAGATCGGTTTACGGTGTTATTAACTCCAGACAAACATCCGACCGAATTCGATTGACTCCCGAAGTACGGACGCAAGAAGGAGGCAAGTAAACGAGGACGTAAATCCTCGTTAATGGCCACCAGTTGAAAGTCGCGGGACGATCAAAGGTGATCCTCGTCGTTTCATAAAGTCCGGTCCACGGGCTTAGCCCCCTTACGTGGCGCGCATCGTGCCTCGAGTTATTATAATGTTATAAAAACAACACTTTCAATCGGATATCGGTATAATGACGATGCTATCTGCCTGTTATCTCCGATCGTGACTGTTCTCGGAAACGGCAATTTCACAAGAAGAACTTTGAAATTATGAGGAACTGGGTAAAGCTTATCGATTTAGATGGACATAAAATACTTCATAATCGACGTACTCGTTCGACCTTGTTTAGTGTCTGAAATATACAGAAAATATGACTAGCATTGATCAAAGAATGTTTGAATAATGTAATGTAATCAAATAGTAATGTAATCTCCTATCTAGACCAACTCGGAATAATAAAGGAAATATAGTCATTTGTAAATATAATGGATTAAGCAAATTCCAAAGAATGTTCGCCTGGGAACAGTCGCAACAGTATTGGTCTTAGCAAGTAAGTAATCAGTTTTATATTATATTGTTCTATCTTTAAAGTTAAGCACTATTAATAGTAAGTAACATTTGCCATAATTTTATACTAACAAATTGTTATACATAACTAGCCGCTAATAATTTTTATAATAATAAACTCGAGTTTTTCAGCATACAAAGAAGGGAATTTATTGAGGAATTCCAAATTAATGAAACCAAAACTGAAGGAACACAAATTTTCTCTGTGAAAGCTACAGACCCAAGAACTTATCGTCGAAATTGGTTTTCCATTAACGTTCTGAACTATCTGCCATAAATTTGGTGTCTCTAAAGGCTTAATTGGAATACAAATGCGTTGCTAACGACCCGAACTCAGCCAGACCCGATTATCGTTTCCGCACCCTTCCGAGTGAGCATCGAAACGTAGCATCGAGCCGTAACAACTCTATTTCAAGGGCCGATCGTTCTACAACCTTGAGTCCGCGAAAAAGCTCGGGTATTCAACGCGTAATCCCGCGAGCATTTCGCACGGTCATCTCATTACCGGAGTAAGCTGCAGAAAAGTAATAAGACTCTCACGAGGAGCCGAGGATCTTCGCCGATGGAAGACAAGTCTGTACAAGGAACCGGGCAATTTTTCAATTCCTCGGCGGTAGAAGTTCGTCGTTGAAGATGCAATATATGTATCTCCTACTGCAGAATAATCCCTGTTCGTGAGAATTGACAAAAAGAATTTATAAGTTTTTTTCTGAACACGATCAAGTTGGGTTCAGTAGATTTTCGACCTCCCAATGAATGACACCCCGAATCCACCAAAATGTTCAGCATAATAAATCAGAAGTTCGCGAATCTAGTTGCCAACCTAGCAAGAGTTTCTCGCGAACTTCATTGCATTTTATTCACGCAAGATGCGGAACGCAGCTTAATGGAAATGGTAATTTGGTGGAGGTAATGCGAGCCCTACAGCGACTGCTTCGATCCACTAGCGGGTGAGTCATAGGTGGGAAATCTTGTGCGACCGATTAGCTACCTCGTTCCTTGCGAAGACCTGGGTTCTCGGAATTCCGGTTCCGTTTTCGTGCACCGAGCGAGTCAGCATTGTAGTCGTCCTCTGTCTAGGACTCAGCTAACCAAATAAGCTGTCCACGTTCCCCGCTCCATCTCGCAGCCCATTCAGACCTGGAGCGAGCAATCATGCGATTCTGCTCCATCTGCCCGGATAGTGGTCGCGATAAGGTCCCGGACCACTAAGCGGGCACCACCGTATATTGCCCGGAGCGACGAGATCTGCGATCGAGAGCATGCGCGCGAGCGAGCGAGCGAGCGAGCGAACGAACGAACAAACGAACGAAGCTTACACACAACGTGCAACCGTGGAGAATACGGGAACGCGTACTACACGTACCTGTTGCTTTCTCCCTGCAGCCGAGATGCTGAAGCCAAGCCGCTCGGTCTCGGTACCGCTGGAGAGTCTTGATCCCGAAATCGTTGCGCGTAAATCCACGGATCGACGCGCACCCCGAGCACCACCGAGCTTCTCGTGTATCGATGGGACTGTAACGCGACGCGTGTCTTTCGACGAAATTCTCATACGCGACGACGGTAGCAACAATGATGGTGGCAACGATGAAGCGGTCCCTCGCGAGTCAACGGACACACGGGACCCCGGAACCAGCATCGCCGGCCACCGAACACCCCGCAATATCCCCCTCGGCGGATCTCCTGGACGCCGACGAACTGACACCACTTCACAGCTGCACCTGCACTTGCACTTGCACCGCACCGCGCGACTATCAGCGGAACGCCGTGGCACAGAGTCGTGGGGCCCCGGCAGATCACGGGGTACCGTCGCGCCGTCCTATATCGTGTCGAGAAGACCGACGACGGTGGCATCCTCGCGGCATCACCGTACACTGCACTCGACTCGAGTCAAGCCGAACGACTCGGCTCGCTCTCCTCTCTTTCTCTTTCTCTTTCTCTCTTAGATACTTTCTCGCTCTCTCCTCCCTATGTGGCTACGGTCCCTCTCTGTCCCGCCTCTGCCCCACCGATTCCCACCTTCTCTCTCTCTCTCCTTTTCGTCCTTTTCTCTTTGATCCGTCTTTTTACCCTTCCCTCCCCTCTATCTCGTTCTATCTCGACGCGACTCGAATCTCGTGTTTCACAACGGACGGACAAGCGAAGCCGCTCCGCGATCGTATTCGGTAACTGTTCGCGGTTCAACGATCGTACGCCGAGGTTACCGTAAGACCCGCGCGCATTGCAGACCCGGGAGCAGCAGCGAGCATCGCCGCGGGATCTGTCATCTCTTCGTGTCGGGGACCAGAGAGAAAGAGCAGCCGGTCAACGATGTGTCCACGCGAGCTCGTAAATCGTCGAACTAGTTCGCGTCTTCTTAATCACGACCGGTTCGATGTTGTCCGTCGCTCTCCCGCCGACCCCCTCCCTACCACCCGCCCGCCCCCTGTTGTTGGTAACCGATGTCGCGAAAGAGGAGAGATATTCCGGGGGCCCCCTCGAACAGCACGAGCCCGGCGAAGAACGGTCTTCGGGTTCGGTAGTTCGTCGTTGGTATCCTCTGCACTATTGTAAACCCAGAAGGGTGTCTTGTATCGTACGATGCCACGGCAACACGCAGTCGAGAGACTCGGAATCGGACTGGCTGCCGAGATGAGGCCCTTTTTCCCCCACCAACCTACCCCGGGCCCCTTCAACTGGTTGCTTCTCTCTTCTCGCGTCAGGCCCCCCACCCCACCTTCCCACATGCCACCGGACATTCTCCTCTCGTCCCTCCCCCGCCGCGGTCTACAACTTTGCTCTCGCATCATTGTATCTTTTCCGTTCTTTTTCACCTCCTTCGGTGTATGTCCGATGTGCTGCGCCCTTCCATTCGCGCGCGCATGAACTTTGCCGAAGAGACCCCGCTAATGCATGTACCTACCGACGCGACGCCGGAAAAGTTCGTACGTGCCCGATCGAACCAGTTCGAACGCGAAGTCGCCGGACGAAGTCCTCGAACTTTTAGTCCTACCGATATTTCTGTTGAAGTATCATCCTTGCCTCGATGCGTTCCACGTATACGTAACATTCGCAATCCCGCCATTTACTTAGGAAGGATCCTGGAATAAGTTATTAAAACTATTGCAAATTTCAGTGATTTCTGATAAAAGGAAGTATTTAATATTCACTTTTGAAATTCTCTTTTAGTGCGAAGAAGTAGTATAGTATTCAGCAGTGCAATACACCCTGGAGCTACTCAACAAGTTCGAGCTCGAACGATAAGAAATTGTATGTTTATTACATTCTGTCCGTCAGGATAGCAGAATGACCGAAAAGAAACATTAACGGTAAGAATAGACACAACCGGTTTGAATTCACACATTAAAGTTACATAAATCATTGGCCTGTAGGCTAACCCATCGCCGAAGAATAGTATGGGTTATTCAAATTGATTGTCACACCCTCAGATTGAAATAAAACTCTGTGAATTCTGCTTTATCACATCACTATGAAACATAGCATTGATCTCTCTTTTAGCACTTACAAATGAAGATTACCAGTTTCTTTTACAGCACGATCATTAACATTTCTAAACTGGGTGTATTGTTTTTGTCTATAAATAAGTTCGAGAAATTCCGCTAATCATAGAATTCGAAACCCTTAATTGCTGTCTTAGGCGAATATTTTTTTATGAGAGCGTAATAGCGTTCGAATAATTGCAGCCATTTGACTGGAAAATGACGAATAATTATTTAATTGCATCATGGTTTCTTACTTCCACTCCAACTTCAAGATTCGTTTTTTATATGAAAAAAACTGAAGAAGTGAAACAATTTAGATAATATATCTGGAAACAAAAAATAGGTGAATTTTCAATCTGAGGATAGTTACAAAAATACATGAAGTGTTAAGAATAAAATGTACTTAATTTTCATATAAAAATCCGCAGGAATTCATAGGTGAGCCCAACAGCTCGGAGTGTATTCGCATGAACTTCCAGTATGGTTTTCCCTGGCACGATTCCCATCGACCCTTCTCCCTGTTCTTCCTCTGTAGCTTCTGCTGGGTTGGATTCGGCTGACATAGCAAGTGCAGAGTCACCGCCGGAGGCACAACTTCGTAGACATCTGTGTCTTATTGTGTACCCGTTCGACCCGTGAATGGTTATCTCCGATCTGCCGGGCATTTTACTATTACCACGACCACGGGCGTGCTATGATTATTATAAGGCGCCCTCCGCAATTTTCGAATCGTGTTAACAAGACCAACAAAACCTCTAGCTACCACCGTTCTGCATAAGCTGTGTATAAATTTATTCGCCACTGTCGGGAAGGTGGGATAAATGTTCCATAGAATGTTAACAGGCGATGGTTTCCTTTGAACACCGTCTCATCCGACTCCGTTGGTCAAGTGCCTATTGCCCCTTGCTAGAAAGAAGATACGCCCGTTCATAATCTGATTCGTTGACATTGTCACTTCGACCAGTAACGAAATGACATGTGTCTAATAATCAATCAAGCTCGCATACCTTCCAGGTACCTTCTTTCTAACTATGAAGAGTATACGAGGCGGAGGTTCTCATCACGATCGTTGATCCTCGAAACGTTCTGCTGCTGCATTCTCTGCGCTCCTGATACTTTTTCCCTGTTTCTTTTTATATATCGGGTTTTTGTGTTCGTCGGAACGGTTTTGGTACACTGGGAAACGTCGTACCACCACGAGAAAAAGACCCCAGGCTTTCCTTCACTTCCCATTGGCCACACCATTGTATTTCATCAATGAATCAAGTGTCCATCTTAAAATATTCCATCAACGTCTAATGGACAATTTAGCAACAACAGTTTATAATCAACAAAATTAGAATAGTAATGAAAAATCATTCAGAGTCTCCAAACCAGCCTTCAAATTTCATTTCACTTTGGGACCTTCGAATGCGTAATTCCAAATTATTAATTCGATAAACGCAGCGTTTATCTTTCGCATAAAATATTTATAAAGGGGACGAGGAAATGGTCTTCCTCTTCCTCGACAACTTCCATTGTCATTTTAAACAACAATGCCCGTGAAATTAATTTGGCTTTCCTCGTGTGGAATATATTGTTGGTCGCGTTCTAATGGGTACACATCACATTTTGTTTCTTGGGGACAAACATTGGGAGATGGACATTTCTGGTTTCTAATTTAAGCTGTCGAATTAGGTCCCAGACAAGGCTACTTTCTCGTGTTTTTGGTCCTATTTTAGTAGTGTAAGGCATCGGGATTGGACCATGACGTAGTAGATTTTCTAGACATAAAAGTGATGTTGAATGGCACTTACAAAATCATCATTTTTGTAAGACGGTCTGACAGTGAAAGCATAGTGTGCCAGATACTTGAATCTCGACAAGTGACACCTTGTAGTGGACACGTAAGACATAATAAAGCGACTTCAATTTTTTTTAATAGGCGATGGAATACGCGTTTTCTCTCTCTCTGTTTAAGCATGATTTATAAACACGTCCGTAGTATCGAATAATAGGCTCCGTTATTGCATTCTTTCAGTTTTATGAGTCATCCTTCTATTTGAAAAAAATTACTTCTCAATAGTATAGTTGAAACTAACCGAGGTGATAAGGTATGTATTGTTATATGAAGATAATTATGTATAATCTTATCTCAACGCGCGGCAAAATGAGACATTCCTTCTCTACAATTTAATAGAACGATTGTGGTTAATTTTTCGAGTACGAACTTATCAATAGTTACCAAATTATCTCAAATTAGGAGCATAGGTTAAGTCCGCAGCAATAGATAATGAAATTTTGCTGAAAAGTCACGCGTACACGTCAGAACTTTATCTACTCGACGCAGAAAAATGTTCACAAAATAATCAAGTGCGTAAAGTAAAAAATATTTTATAAGCTTTAAAACATATATTCACAAAGAAGCGTTCTAGTCCTATTAGGGGACTATTGTCGATTAATTAACGACATATATCAGTATATTATCGGTATATTAGCTGTGTGATTACGCAAGAGACGAAATTGTAATTAGTGTAGTCAAGAAATACATTAGCATTTCGTTCATCAAGACAATATACAAACACGTATTCATTCACGTAATCAATTTCAACTCAAACGATTCAATATGTCTGCGCATCGTATAATCTAGCTTCACTTCATTCCGCAATAAAAAATGCTCGTAAGCCTAAAACGCAATTGCTTCTAATAAATCAAAACCGCAGTTGAAAATCCATCTACAGTTTTTGTTTTTACATTATACTGCAACAAAATACACTATTCTTAATAAAGGGTTATTTTAACCTAGTAAATATACGGTAATAGTCAACTAGTATCCAATTTGTATTTACGGAATTATTCCAAGTATGCGAATTAAAAATTGAAATGTACTTTCATAAGAGTTTACATGACATTGCGAGAGCGAAGTACCATTACACGCTCATGTGAGCCTGATACAAATGATAGTCTCGCAGCCTAAATCGAATATAAGATTCCATGAGGTTGATTTTCTCGAAAAACAAAGCCATTATTAATTTAGTAAAGCGGGATTGCTGAAGTCGCGCATACCGCACCCGACTCGGCCAGGCTCGGCTACGGTCGGCCGACCACGTGACAGATATCGGGAAATATGGCGTGAAGTTGGAACGAAGATGGTTGTCGCGAGTTACGAAAGAGTAGACGATTTCTCGCGGGGAAGTCACTTCCCAATCGTCCGGAAAAGTGCCGCACCGCTGTTTTCCCTGTCGGATCCAGCCAGCGGAAGGTAGTGCAATGTTATACGACATCAAATGGATCATACCGAAGCTTCGAAACACGGGCCACCTCTGGAACATCGCGAGCAGTATAACCTTCGTTGCAGTAGGGATTTTCTCGAAAATCATTATAGGTAAGCGGCTACACGAGCCGGTTTTTTCGTTAAAAATCCTCGGATTTGTTTGCCGTCGTTGTCGCATAATTCTGTCAACGATTCATTCGATTCTCACCTGGAGATTGTCTTTCGTGTCTGACAAATCCGTTAATTTCACAGCAGAACACATTTGACTCGTGTTGTAACTGCTCGTTCTATAGTTATTCCCTATTACCCGTGTTTGAATGGCCGGGATAACCAGGCGTTGAATCGCCGAAGGAATTGCTCATTATTTCGCGACCGGGCGTGTGTACATACAACGGATTCGCGTGCAGGATAACATCTCCGCTTTATGTAATCATATTACACGGAATCATCCGGTTTAATCGTCGTAATAATTTTTTTATACGGGATTTCTGTTTGTGTAGGATAACACGTACACGTTGTACCCTTTGTATTCCTTTTTGCTTGGTGCTTCTTTACGGCTCGATGAAATAGATAAATAAATCGTCCGAAAATGATTTATTTACATAAATGGTTTACGGTTTTCGCTTTTGCCAGACTTGATATTAAAGCAAACACGACGTCGAGCGTATCGCATGATTTTATCGGCCGTATCGTGTGTATCTCATCGAACTTATCGACCATATCGGAAAAGTGATTTGTAATGCCATAATACGTTAGAGCTACAGGATCAAAGACGTCATCTGTTGCAACTATGTGTCTCACGCCGTTTCCTTGCAAAGGTCATGTTATCCATATTTACGTTTGATAGCAGTCGTTAAGTTATTACGGTTTCATTCGTTAACATAAGTTATCATATTTTGGTGTGGCCATATTTTGAATCTCGCGCGCCTATTCGAATGTTTCCAAACGAAACTGAAAGTAGGTTAGATAATACGCGATCGCGCGCTAACTTATTAAATACACGGGACATTTTTCAACCACGCGATAGTCGGAGACGCATATAATAAATAACATTGGAATATTAATTATGAAATATTGATTAGTGTGGTGGATTCCAGTGACTGGTCAATGACTGTTTTATGTCGCGTGGTTCGAAAGTGACCCGTGCGAGTCATCTTGAATAAACAAGTAAACACGTGCGTAACATGACAAATGACTTTATCTTCGCTGCAGTAGTAACAAAGTAAAGAATCTTATTTCAACTAACTGGGGCCATGAACTTCTCCAAGTAGTAAATACGAACTATTATTAGCTCTGTTCATATAATCCTATTACAAATTCGTATACAAGAATAATTTAAACCAGTCCGAAATACGTAATACAGGAAGTGAATCAACCTTGCTAATGTTTACTAATGATCTATCATCATATTTGTGCTCGATCATCGATCACCATATCCCACCTCACCCATACTGAACCATCATGGCGACCTTCTATTATTTTAATGAGTTCTATTAATCCTAAACTTTGTTTGTAGGCTCCAAATTTTTCGTTGTTCCTAGACACGTTGCCTAAGGTACCAACTGTATACGACGGTCTTGTTTGCTAGTCCATTGTCGTAGACCAGTCTCGCTGGCCTTACAATCTCCTGTAACCTTCGTGAACGAACTCGTCCACGTTCCTCATCAACGTTAGGACACGATTTAGCACTCTGCAAAGTGTTGGTTATTTTTCGTTTCAGGTAGAATTCTGTTACCGCCCAACGAAGGGCGCAGGAAATCAGTCGTTGGCCCTTGCTGGCCTCTCAGTGAGTACCACTGATTTACGACAGTGCTGTCCAAAATTGTCTCTCAAGGGACAAACCTTATCCCCGTCACCGCTCCGTTCGCCGGCGCGACGATGGTGGTGCGCAGCGAGCGCAGCCAAAGCGCGGGAACTGCGCGCGCGATTCAAACCGTAGCATTTCAGAACAGCACATTTCTCTTTCTTCCACAAATTCTTATAACGTAGAAACACCGGAGGCGTTCCCTTAGCAAAATAGAAATATTTTCCGTTGTGTTTTTCATTAATTTTTTAACGCCATCAGGTCCGACTATGCGTCACAAACTTCTTTGCTCTATCAAGTTTTTTGTACGTTCGCGATTACGCTTTTTCCTGTTTGCTTAACTCCTATTTAAGTAGTGAAGGTATTGCGTAACGTTTTCTTATTTTAGTTCAATTTTGGAGTGCTATTCATTTGAAATTAAGCTAAATTTCTGTCGGCACGTTGCTTCTACAATTCAACTGTTCTGAAAATTCGTGTATAAATTGAATCTATATATTTTGAATTGTCACTTCCGAGGAGCAATTTAACCCCTTGCCGTATTTTAACGAGTCAGACTCGTCATGAAGATTTTAACAAAGCCTAACAAATATGAATGTTGTGTGTTTTTCTTTTTAGATGAAATAAGATTTGATTCGTTTGTAATCAATATTTCAGCATTCAAATAAATGTAGCCATAGAAAAAATATAAATTTTCTTTTCCCTCGTACGACATTTTTGGGAATAGAGATGTTTTAATCACTGTAACTGAAAATAAAATGGCGCGGCAAGGGGTTAAAATGAAGTAAGTGATATATAAGACAGTCCTCGCAAGTGGCAGGCATTGCTATTAGTCACGCTTCACAGTATGTAAGCATAATGCATGTATACATCGCACGGAGTGCTATGACGCTATGGCTAAACGCTCGCTTTCGCAATTACACACCGTACCCCCACCACGAAGATACGCCAGGCGAAACAGCGATTGGAGGGGGAAGATAGCACGTGAGGGGCCCCTACCGTGGACAGCACTGATTTACGAGGACGGCTCGCCGCTTACTTAGTGACGATACAATAAACTTCGGAAATTAAGCGCATTACTCAATTGGTCGGGCGCATAGATGTGACATGCGCAACTCTCCCCTCCCCGCCCCTCTCGTATCTCTTTCTCCATTGCTCCCTTCTTGGTCACCGCTGTCAATTTCTCTATGTTGTAATAATAGCGAATGAGTATCAATGCTCTCGACACCCGTTTCTCCTGTGTTCAGTCGTTCAATGTCACTTCGCCGAGTATCGTTCAATTGCATGATTTTTCTACTCGATTTCGACCACTTGGATTTTATTTCGCAGAAGTCCTTTCTTCTGTACGTTGTTACTCAGGAGCTCGAGAAAATTAATTCACTTGATTTTTAATTTTTTGCCCTATCGTGTCCAATCAAACTCTTGTGTTAAATGTCACTTCGTCGAGTATCATTCAATTGCATGATTTTTCTACTCGATTTCGACCACTTGGATTTTATTCCGCCGAAATCCTTTCTTTTGCACGTTGTTACGCAGGGGCTCGAGAAAATTAATTCACTTGATTTTTAATTGTTTGCCCTATCGTATCCAATCAAACTCTTGTGTTAAATGTCACTTCGCCGAGTATCGTTCAACTGCATGATTTTTCTACTCGATTTCGGTCACTTGGATTTTATTCCGCCGAAGTCCTTTCTTTTGCACGTTGTTACTCAGGGGCTCGAGAAAATTAATTCACTTAATTTTTAATTGTTTGCCTTATCGTGTCTAATCAAACCTGGGATGAACATTTTTAACAGAATAATTATTTTTGTTAATCCATACATATTTTTTACGGTGCAAATTCGCCCATTGCCTGCTTTGAGATGGTTGATAATTTATGAATTGAATCTTAGGATCTCCTGTACAATTATTTCTTAGAAGCACATTAGAAAAAATATATGCATGCAATAGGTACAAACTTTTCTCCTAGGAAATTATGAACGGCAAAGTATTTGTGATAAGAGATAATCTGATTCGTCACGGATACCAGTGTTCATTGATAGAATTGTATTTACAGTACTATAATGTTGTAGTATTTATAAATCTTATTGTGTCAGTGAATCGTAATTTTTTTTTTATGAAGAATAGAAGGTACAATAAGATCAACACAAAGTGCTATAGAAATGATTTCATAAATAAATTAACGTCGCAATGGCTATTGAAAGTGTTCACTAACATGGTACAATATACGTTATCAACACCGGAAACTGCATTTGTTGCCATGTGTCTTAACACAATCCTCATCTGAGGATCTTTTCACTAGCTCAAGAGTATATTGTTCTGCTATCGAGTCTTATCAAACTAATCCGCTACTATCACTAACTATTGCTGTAAAAGAATGTTGTAATTGTTCTGCGAAAATGCGTATGCCTGTACGTAAACGTTTCAAGAATATTTAGATACGGTAAAAAGGTATTGGGTTGGAACGAAAGTTCGTAGCGTTTGTAAATTAAAATTGAAAGCTGAAACTCTCCGATATTTATTCATAGATGTATCCAATAACATATTTTCCATTCCGTTCTTTATCTCCGTTCTCTATTCCTTCCTTATCACCTTAACTTTATCTCCGATTCTTAATTTGAAAACGCTACGAACTTTCTTTCCAACCCAACTAATATTTGCAGTATTTAAAAGGTGAACGTAGACCGCGGTTTGCCAAGCACGCGTTGAAAAACGTCGGTTCTATGTAGAGTCAGGACAAAGCCCGTTCCACGGTAATAGTTAAACGCATTCCGAGCATCGAAACAGTGGCCACAGCCCTCTCTTTCCCAGAAGTGCGAGTTAATTTACCGAACCGTTTCTTTCTATTCCTTCATGTTTAAGAATGGCTAAACAAAACCATGGTGTACAACAAGCATATTATGACGCGAGTGCTAGATTGCCGGCCAAAAAATGTTCCTCTCATCACCGTCTCGAATCATTACAGCTGCTTCGACGATCCAGGCATCTGGGGTAAGTTCTCTTAACCGTTTCGACGATTACAGTGGAACTCCATTTATCCCGGCCACTCGTCGCTAGACTGCGGATGTGAATACTCCGTAAATATAACAGCCTGTTTAATGCAAAAGTGATGTTGTTTATGACGGTGATATCTTGTTTGCGTACGAGTAGAAATAATGTTTTATTTATGGGCAATTTTCTAAATTGGTAGCAGTACACACGACGTCCCACACCACTTGTACATGAAACGCATTATATGCGTAGTGGATCATTCAATTATTATTCTAGCCATCAGAAATATATCTTTTGTCCAGCTGCAAACTGGATGCAGAATTGATAAAAAGTCAGTGTAGCCAGGCTATTGAACTTTGACTTGTCTAAGAATTGAAGATCGCGAAAAGGATATTCCATTGTGTACGACGCATTGACCTTGAAGCGACCTTGAAAACCTTGAACCGTTACATCCGGTTTGATCCCCATAGTAAGGGCGTGGCGTTGTACTCGCGTTGGTAAAAGCTCGGCCATAGTAAATGGAATTCCACTGCGTCTACATTAGTGACTATTCTTCGTTTAGCACACGACACTGTTCCACCGATCCGGCCTGATCTCAATCTTACAATATCATAAACAAGGAATTGTGTAAAAAGATCTTTGAATACTACTGTATTTTCCCGGGTGTTAATAAGAACGACACGCGTTTCTTGTAACTCGTGAAGATCGGTTTCTTCGTATCTTGTGGTTTAAAAATATTCTGCATCGCGTTTTTTGTCAAATATTTCCACTTCAGATCGAAATTATAATTATTCCGTTTGCCTTCGGAATATTGTCGTTAACAAATGAGGAACCACGAAGAACGGAAAAACTTAACTTTGTGACTATATTATCCAGATTTCCTTTTCTTAGTCAATTATTCAATTTCGTAGATCATCAAATCACTTTCAGTAATATAGTCTAATCATTCCTCTTGGGATTTTTAAGCTTCTTTCTGGTATAGCAAAGTCATCGAGAATCGTATTAATAAGTCTCCCGTGCATAATGCCTTCATGAATATTCGCGCGATGTGATATTCCATATTGTAGCATTGTAATTTGTCAAACGGTTCGACACGTGGATCAATCGGAAAAGCGGAAATGAAAAACGGGGAAAAAATATGCATTCCAAGGTCCCGTGCCAACCGGCAAATGTAAAAAGCGACACGAACCTCGTTTAAATATCAAATTAAGTTGACACGCTGTCACGTTCCCCTTTCCTGAGACATATGTAATCTTTTCTTTCTCAGACAGACGTCGATACACGATCGAATGAAAGAATTTAAGACAGAAAAATCTCTGAACTCATTTAGCGTCCCTGGACCTGAGGCATCTCCTGAGTCGACGTAAGATGAGATGGTCGCTCGCTGCGCACGACATTTGTTTCACGAAAACCTGGCATTCCTACTTCTTTATGCTGGGAAGGTGTATCCCCGTAATGAGAGGCGGCGGAATATATCAGGAAGCGATGGACTTCTGCATGGAGAAGCTGGCCGCCGGAGATTGGCTGCACATTTTCCCCGAGGGAAGAGTCAACATGCTCAAAGAGAACATGAGGTTCGATATCTTCGATTCTATTGAATTGATCCAAACAAATGACCGATACGGAAATATTGGGTTGGCAAGAAAGTAATTTCCGGTGTTTCGAGGTGGAATAGCACCCAATGTTTTATTCAAGTAATGAACTTTAATGAATAAGGTATTTTCCCTTTTGTTCTCGATGATCTTTCGCCAAAAAGAATAAACAAGAAAATATTTTATTGATTAAAGTTCTTGTAAAACTGAGAAATACTTGAAAACACGATCGAATCAGAAGCAACAAATTTTTTCTCGAATTCATCGATGTCTTTTCCGGAAACGTTCCATCAAGTTTTTCAGGGCCTTACTAAGTTGCACGTTTCAGAGAAAATCATCCAGAACAAATTCTGGAAAGTTCTATTATCAAAAAAAATTGTGGAAGCTGATCGGCCATTTGTTTCCCGTCAATTCAATAGCAATGCGATCATGGTTAGATTTTTTGTTCTTTCATCCCGATCCGTTTTGTAGATTAAAATGGGGCGTGGGAAGGTTAATAATGGAATCACCTGTTACACCCCTAGTGATTCCAATCTGTCACCTTGGCATGGACCAAGTTCTTCCAAACGAGCCGCCATACTGGTTAAGGTTTGGGAATAGCGTCACTGTAAACTATGGCGAGCCCATAGATTTCAGCGATCTGCTAGATAAATTGCGAGCATCGAAAGCAAGCGAGTTAGAAACTAGGAAAGCGATCACAGATCGAATTCAAGAGGAGCTTCAAAGGTAAGTCACATCCTCGGTCCGAAACAAGTCCGCAAAAATGTCATTTATAAAATGAAAATAATCTCCCTTTTTACAGATTGAAGACGGTAACCGAAAAACTTCATGAGAAGTTATGATACACGGTTGGGGCCATCAGATTGCGACCCCAGTTAGCTCTAATTTATCAAAAGAGAAGATAACGATAACAATCGAATTATAATATGACTGTAGGTGGTATTCGTGTTGGGATTTTTAATGAGCGGGATCACCTATGAACGATAATAATACTTGTGTAGTTGTGCAATGTAATACAGAGAGACTGAGACAGTAGTGTTAAACTATTCAGAAAAAAAAACAAACTACACTCATGACAGTTGGTTTTAGCTGTTAATTTGACACGTTGACTGCCGCGTTCCTCATATGTGAGTAACGCAATTGTTCATTCGAATATGTACAAATTTTAATGTTATTGTGGCGAAGCCCGTGCGCCAAATTTCAATTTAGAAAGAGTAATCCAATAAATCTTCGCATCGAATTTTTTTTTTACTAAACGCATTGCTTTGGCTTTGCTTGCTGGTTCGACAGTCAACGTGTTAAATACAAGTCCTCCCGACTTAAACAGAATGCCATATACATTCTCACGGTGACACAATTGCGTGGATAGCATTGTATATACATTACATATGTGTACATAGGACTAACCATGTTACATAAAGACTCGCGCAGATTGTGTATAGAACATATTTTTAAAACAGATTCTTAAATTACAAAAGCTTCTTGCGCGTAATGTGGTGAACCTTGCCATTGTTTTGTTTGATGGCTGGTCTACGAACACTTGTCTACATGCCGGACAAAAAACGGAAATAAAGGAAGACGAACGATTTTGTCTCGCTACGCACAGACGAAGTACAATTGTACGGAAAAAATAAATATCACTCCGAAATGGAAGATACATGCGAGGGAAAATGTAGATATTGAGAAGCGAATCGTGTAGATATTGCACGTGCACAAACGAAACCAACTGTACTACTTGCGATTATAATCATACATTTAGACAGCGGTATTACACATATATATTTTTTATATATTGAGAATTTACAATATAGTATTAAAGATCCTTCGAATGATAAAAATACTGCAAAGATATACCATATACTTTGTGTTTATTAAACTTTCTTAGCGAGTAGTAAAATATCTCCTACATGAAAGCTATCCTTCTGTGTTGAAATTTTTGTTACGGAGTAAGATGTTTTTTTCTCAAGTGTAATGTGATACTTCTGTCGAAGCAATTATTTTCGTTCTAATAAATGGTTTTTCATATTTGGGGATACACATCATTATACGGTGTAAACGCAACGATCGGGCGAGTTTATTTTTTTCAGCAGGCGAAACATGTCGCGATTTTTCATTGCTACCAAGTGTTTCTCGGAACATCTCAGAATTACACACGAGTTATATTTTGTTCTGTTGCTTGATAAATATAGATTTCGTTTTATTCTGATTTCACAATTCTCAATAAAACAAATATTTATATTACTCTATGAAGTATAGCATTTATGCGGATAAAATCAACGAATTACATTTAAAATTAACGTCACGTATGAAAATCGCGGCTATATTACACAGCTTCCGTGACAGTTATTCACAGATAAATCTCGTACATATACATGTATATATGTATATATATATTTTTACATATATCTATATAAATGTACTGTTCTTTTTTGTGACATTTAGAGATAGGTTACAGTTATTCGTCACCATAACATACCTATTCGACGAAAAAATCGCATACATTTCCATTGGCACATTTTCTCCTCGTAGAAACGAACGGTTCCGAGTCTACGACCGACACAACGAAAGCAACATACAATATATTCACGTTCACGGTACGAACGAGACTCACAGAAAACTGTCAATCGATCTGTACATTAATACGTCACACATAAACTTTGAAATAGACGGAACGGTACACATTAACGAGACGAATTTTACGCGACGAACATGGTTGCTGTCGCATTGGTCATATATCATTATTTCAAATTTTTCAATTATTCTTTAAGAACTCGTTAAGAACGATAAAACGAAGCCGTTAAAAACGATGATCGCGAGACTTGGATCGAAAGAAAATAATTTCTACAACCAATGTTATACAATTGTTATTGTTTTTTCTTTCTATTATGCATCCACCTGTGACAGTGTGTGCGATAATTGTTACACGAATAAAATTTATTAGTTATCGATAAATTTTCTTTAATCCTTAAATATATAACGGAATTAAGAGAAAAATGATTTTCTACTTAAATACATTGATTGCCCCAACTACTATATCCGATTACACATATACGATCACGGTTTATAAAAGATCACCCATTTTTAAAATCTCTCCATACTTTAGTTCATTTGTCTACAATCACAAATCCGATTATGGACGGTGCTCCGAAAATAAAATCATCAGCGAAATAGACCTAAACAGCCGACTTTATAAATGCATCGTGCTTTCATTATAGGAGGCAAAACAATAACTAATAGCACAATAATATCTTCGAAATTCCAAGAGATTACTTCAATGAATATGACTTTGAAAGAAGCTTTATGACTTTACAATTCTGAAGATATTAAGACAGTAATTGTTCTTGCCACGCTATATACTTATGAATAGAGGAATTTTCGAATATGATTGATGATTGTTTGCCATTGCAGCGAACACCTTTAAAAATCTCTAAAAAAAGTTCGAATGCCACGATTCTCGCAAGTATCGCGATCAAAATAAAAATGTATAATTTCTGTCGCGTCTAAACTGTTCGACGAAGAAAAATAGCACTCCTGCAGTATGGATTACGGTTCCCATTACAATAAGATTGTTTATCAATTTCCCATCTGTTGTCTAACCTACCGGCTCAACGGGGCCCATTCGCAACTCTGCGAAGACTAGTTTTGTTGAAGTTACTAATACTCCCGAGCAAAGCAGCTCGCTCGTTGGTCACCTTCGGGACGTTGTCGGCTACGTCGTTGGATGGTGGCATCGGAGGCGGAGGGATAGTACCCTTACTTGAGACTGCATCACCTTGCGGCACATTAACAAAACCTTCAGTTAAATTGAGAGCAACTCGTTCACCATGCTCGTGCGACATCGCTTGGACACCCGCTACGTTAACGTTTATATTTTGGGCGATTCGTTTATATCTACTGCTAGCGACTATGGAAGAGGGGCGCGCATACTCGAAAAAGGATAAAAAGAGAAATCTACGAGAACGTACAGAAGTCAGAAATCAGAGAAATATACTTCACTGAAGATGTATCCAAGCAATGGTCAAATGAGAAGATGCGTGAATGCTTATTAATCGATGATTAATGAATGATGATATGACCTACGTGAGAGAAATAAGCGTAGTATGCGCCATCAACTTTTGTGTCCAGCTAATGTAAAAATTTCGTAAGATTAATGTTAGTTATTAGTGAAGTCTGTTCGCAGATAGTCAGATACTCACGCAGAGAAGGTGGAGTCAAGGTACCAACACTGGTGGCCGTGGAAGTGCTTGTGGGACTATCCGACCGTTCTGGACTCTTGCCATTCACTTGCTTCAATCCGTTTGTACTTAACTGATTCCCAGCGCGTTGTTCTTGTGCCAATTTTTGTTCCTTTTTCTGTGGAAACAGAAAGATTTTATCCATGACCGTATGAGTGACGTACGCACTTATAAGATATACTTACTAGTTTCTGTTTCCGTTTTTTCATCTCCTCGTCCGAACTCATCATCTCTTGGACTTTAACAAGCCTCTTTTGATGTCTAGCCACTTTTTGTTCGTCTTTCAGTCTTTGCTCTGCTTTATTCACCGCATCCTGAAGAGCTTGCTTTAAATGACTACTTAACTTAAAGAGTGGTTTCTCCACAGATCCAATCGCCATCGCACCGCGTCTGGCTGATTCGAAAAACGGGTGGTCTAGCAAGTATGATATTGTTGGTAGGTCTTGTTTCACATCTTCTGGCGACAAGATCACTTCCAGCAGATTCTTTAGATTTGCATCGCAGTATGGTAATTCGGAGCACGTAGCCTCTAAAAGTGGCCTTCCAAACGCCATTTCATACAGCACATGCCCAAACGAGTAGACGTCCACTTGAGTCTGTTGGGAACGAATACTTCGTTTAATCACCTCATCATCACATTACGTATTCAACGTATGTAAATAATAATTTGTACTGTACCGTTGCGTGAAGTTTACGCCTCTGTACAACGTACGGCCGATAAAATGCAGGCAAACCTAGCAAACCATTTTCTACGTCTAATAATTTAGCACATCTTTGAGTTAGAAGAATGTTGCCCGTATGCAAGTGCCCATAGGGTAGACCTTTCTCATGAAGAAATTCTAAAGCTTCCAAAATCTGTAACATTAAAATACCATTTACCGCTAAACTACATTGATTAATTATTAGACTGCGGGTCTTTATGCATTTATGAAGAAATTGGTTGGGCGAAATATAAAACGGTAAAAGATTTCAAAAATTCAAGATGAAATCAATTTCTATGTTATTCCTGCTTCTCACAATCAATGCAAAACATTTCTATTTTGCATAAAAATCCGCAGTTTATTAATTGTTATTGTACTGTAGAAGTACTTTAACCAACCTGGTAACCATACATTGCAATTTCAGGCACTGTTAAAGATTTGGTTTGTTTCGGATTTCCATATTTCTTTATGAATGGTTGTTTCGGTTTCGTTACGCATAAAGTGTCACGCAGTGTACCCGTTTGATGAAAGTTTCTTATCATTAGAGCTCCGTTCTCCGTCACATGTTGGTAAACAATTGGTTCTATATAGTTATGTTTTAGAGTGCTTAAACTTTTGAATACACCTTGCATATCTTTGTCCTGCAAGTGTTTGTCCGGCCCAAATTCTACCCATGCAAGCAGCAGTTCTTGCTTGGGATTCTGACGATTTTTCACCGTGTAATAATGCTTTCTCAACCGCCATCCCATATCAGGAATCGCTTTACAAACTTCATAATTTGCCTCACTGCGTAAAGCTAAGGACACCTGTTGCAGAGCTATTTCTGAAAGACAAATTTAGTTAATTAGTAGGATTAATTTTATCCAGAGAACCCGAAAATGTCGGGCCGGGACGGTCGAGAATTTTAGCTGAAATCGGTTTTCAAAAATTTTGAGAATCACGAGCATATTAGAGTTCTCGAATATATCGGGATTCTCGATCTGGAATCCCGAAAATTCTCGAGAATCGTCCCGTTCAGATCATCGGGTACCCAGCTCGGTATATCAACAGGTATGCACATCTTATTTTTTGATTATTAAATTTATATCATACCATGTAACGGTGCTGTGTAATTTTCCGGATCTAAAAATTTTTTCATGGAAAGGGACGATGCCAATATAGGATTCATTAGTATTGTGTTTAGAAAATTCTGAAAACATTAGAAAATATGGATTTGTAACTGGCTATTGCTTAACGTCTGATGATTTATTAGCATATCTTTTTAACTGACCTGTAGTGCTACTTGACGCTGAGTTACGAAATCTGGTTCCATATTACCAATGATTTTCTTTGGAGGAAGGAACAGGTCAATGCCTGATATTGATAAAGCTGCATTGAGCTGTAAGAAGTCATTGTAGCGTCTGCTGACTCGCCAAAATTTGTCTGGTAATGGACCTCTTTGTGTTCTGATCACATACTCCTGAATTGTGAAACAAACATTATATTCGTCATTATCATTTCAATATCTCTACTACGCAATATCTTTTATCTGTCTAACAATATTTTTGTGGTCTTTCGAAGAATGTTACTTTGCTGACAAAACAAAAATTAATTTACTTGAACCGGGAGCCTCTTGCACAATAAAATACAAACTCATATTAGTGAATTCGAGTCATAATTCGCTTTTTGTAGCGAATTGTATTCAGTATGCTCAATTTTTTAACCGAGTGTCATTTGCTCCATTCACAATAACACCCGAGAATATGTACGTTAATTACGACCGCTAAATAACATCGTTGAAAATCGACATCGGACAAATTTTAGAAATGATCCTGCGTCGTAAATTATTTTCTGAAAACATTAAAAACAAGGTTCCCCGTAAGTGTACCAATACTTGCGTAATGGTGTAAAACACCGGAGAGAACGCCGATTACAATTCAGGAAAGAATACAACGGTAACCGGCGAGGCGGTAACAGAAAGATCGAGAACGTCGACGAATAATGAGGACTCGTCACCTGATTCAATGATACGAAACCGCGGCTAAGCCCGATGTGCGTAAACGTCGCCTATTATCGAGCAAATGTCAGACATACGTATGTATATACGCGTTAAGCGTGCGCCGTACCGTGTGACCGTCGATCGCTCTTGCATTTTCAATGACGCTCGACAACTTCTCTGTATCATCTAGCAGCACTTTATTCGTATATCGTTTCTCGAATAAAGCCATTGATCATTAATCCGACGGATTGCAGAGCCCGTGCGGGGCGAACTGCGTGTGCCTATCGCATAACTTCCCTGGGTCGCCAGACATGACGCAGTTCTGTTTCATTTCAACATTGGTGAACGTATATTTCGCACTGTATGTGAAACACTTTCAATGTCACCCAATACGATGCTTGGACGCGACGTCTAACAATCGGTTGCAATCAAACTACACAGACTTCGTCTCAGGGCTTGACACCCATCATTTACTATCACACCTTGTTCTCTACCGCAGTGCTACCAAAGAGTAGTTTCGTGCTGCTACCAACGACAGGTGGCCACTACATAAACGGGAAATTTCTGGTTCGTGCACTACCGCGAGAAGTTAGCTGCAATTGCGACTGAACTGAACTGAGTTGATTCTGGTGAAGAGCCATCTCTTTTATAGATCGATCAATCCATTGTTCTAGCCTAATCTTCATAGGATGGGTGCATCCTCATCAATTCTTCGTATTCGCTTTTCTTCTTAATTTGTCGTCTGCATTTTGACCGGATAGAGTCTTCGATTCCCTTTTATCATTCTTCTGGATATACTTGAGCCCAAATAAGTAGGAACTTGTTCTGCGCAAATCGTTGCGCGTCAGCCAATGGTCGCGTGGTCGGCGGAGTACGGAGTGGGGGATTAGCCAATGCACGAGTTCCATTCTAGTTATATGCGCAGTAGAGTCTTAAATTCGTTGGCTAGTGAGTACCTTCTTATTTGGGCCCAAGTATAGATCATATTTCTTTGCACATCCTGCCAGGTAATTAGTCATTAATTTATTATTCGTCGATCTTTTGTTCATTTCCTTTATGCAGTGTCTATCTTAGACTCCTCTGGACTATCTTCAAATTCTTCAACGATGAACAGGCCTCAATGGATATTCGCTCGCAATTTTATATTTCGAATCATCTCTTTTGTTTAATAAAATATATTTTATGTATACATTTCGCTGTGTTTTTAATTTGTTCAATAAAGTTTTGAATTCATAATGAGTTTAAGCTTGAAATAAATCTCATGGGTTAGCAATTCCACATGTAATGATTATATTATTTGATATTGTATTTCCCGTGCAACATTAGTAGAGCAAATATTAAAAGAAATTCAGAAAATATAGCTAAGGACTAGGACGTGACCACGCGGCAATATTTGAACCGCAATGTCGGGAAAGGCTCTATTTAAAAAATATAAACAATTGAATGAAATTTTGATTGCAAAATTACTTTTATTTGGTTCAGCATTGAATACATTGAATATTCTTATACATTTGTAAATGTTCGCAACTATATATACAACTATTATTCCGTAATTACAATGAACGTACACACGCATATATATACGTGTATATATAGATTCGTTTCTAAGTGGTATAATATTAAAACATAATACAAATGTTTCCGATAGATTAATTTAATCGCTGTACGTGAACGCAAATTAATGCTGAATCACGTTCAGTTGCATCTCTACTCTTACGTCAAGTCTTACATCAAGTCATTAAACTCTATATTAAACTCTTACATCAAGTCCGATAATTACGTTTTCTCATTCGAAAACTTTTCCTATTCCAAATCACGACATTTCGTTCTGTCGAAACAAAACAACGAATAAAACAGCTCAATACATAATTCAAACAAAATTTCATTGCGAATACTGCGAACACGGTTTAGTAGATTCAAATACTCGCGGGCCGGACACGCGTCCAGCGACAGCGACGTAGTACCTCCAGCGGCCATTCCGACTTCCGGCGGTGGTTTTGCATCTTTTTTTCGGAACGTCGTCTGCCGTTGTAATCATTACACCGTGGTGACAGTACGGTGAAGCCAAGTGGTGTCAGAAGTGTCGAGTGTCGATCGGTTTTCCCCGAAATGACCGTGTAAAGCTTCTGTTGTGACGACGCTTTGATTTTATCGTGCGGTCGCGGACAAGAGTAGCCATCGTCGTTTTGCTTTCGTGTATGCAACGTTCACGAGAGAGGGGAACAAGGGGAGTAAGAAAGAGAGAGAGAGGGAGAGAAAGAGAGCTTGTGTGTGTGCCCGCGATTGAAACCTGACCGTAGCGAGATCCATCCGCTAATCCTTCGCGACGTAAAGAATCGTATACATACGCGAAGCAGCGGCGATGGCTCGAGAAAATGTTACGGCCGCGAGCAACCACAGCAGGTTGCCGACATTTTCCGTCGGCTCGGGTTGACGGATACGTTTCGTGGACGCCCCGGGTAAATCCGCGCGGTTGGGATACGCGGACGGCCGCGTGTTCCGAGCGTGTTTTCTGCCTCCTTCTATTTTGTCCGCCATCCCGTTCGAATCGTCGCCAGCGTGTTAATTAAACAAACAAATTGTGTACCGGGCGGTGTTAATCGGACACGCGGCGAGAAAATCTGGAAAGGACGGGTGAGTCGATGGGAAAAAGGAGACGGCGGAGGAGAAAGAGGCAGGAATTTCGGGATCAACAAGACACGATGGAGAGTAACGACGAAGCGCAGACCATCGGCGAACGCGCGTCCACGTCCAAAGAGGAAGAACCGTCCTCCGACGGGACTGCCGGCCACGATTACGGTTGCAAGCACTACAAGCGAAAGTCCAAATTCGTGGTGAGTCTTCCCGCTGCTTCGCCGCCTTTCTAACGTAATCAGCCGCGCTCCGCATTCGACATCTCGATCACGCGGTTCCCCGATGATCGCCCGCCGTGGTTTCACCCGCCACATTCTCGGCCAGTTCTTCCTCGGAGCCGAGCAGAATTTGGAACAGCAGCCTTTCCAATATTGCTCAAACCGACCGACGCTGTACGCTCCGAATCAAACGATATCTCTTCGATACCACAAATCAAACTTCTGTTTCTAATAATAATCTGAATTATTATTATCATTAATTTACTATTCATTTACTATATCAATTTAAAATGTTTTCTAGATCTCAAAACATGGACTACTATATATAGATAGAATACTATTTTTAAATAATTATTGTAAATAAGATACTTCGGTTAGGAAGTGGTCTACCCGATTTAAGACGAAATAGAGTGTTTACTATTTAGAATAACATTCTGTATTGGTAGGGCTGTTCAATTCTTCACGCAAGGATGTCCCTACCATTTTTCGTACGTGTTCGGGAAGACACGGTGGATTCGATCTTGTCAAGCTCTTGGCTTCTCGTGACATCATTGACTCGTACATTATTATTATTCCGAAATTATCGATGATTTTTGTCATTGATTCCGGCAGATAGGATGTAACGAGAGTTAATCGATGCTCTTTATGTAAAACGATTAATTTGCTTGCTAAATTGCTGCGTAAGTGACGCACGCCTCCAATTGAGGGTTAATTATATCATTAATTCGCGTTGCGCCGCTTCTGGATTAATAAGAATTTTCGTGAATTCCTTGAGAAAAAGAGTTCACCGTTCGGACTATTGACAATGATACAAGTGAATATGTACTCTCCGGAATCATTTATTTAGTGCAATGATAAAAATTCGTATATTTTTTTAGAACAAATTTATACCGAAACAAATTTATAAAGTCTCGACTTAAGATTAAATTAGTTAGAGAATTAAATAAATTTGTTTATTGTAGTCGATATACGGAGTTCGATACTTCCGCGTTTATCCTTGAACTTGCTGAGTAATCGATACAATAAATGACGTAGCGGTTTCGCAATTAGCGATTCCGAAATCGCCCGTGGACGAGCTTTTTCAGTTCCCCCATCGCGTGTAAACATAGAAACGTGTCGCATGTTTATGACCATGCAGCGAGAGACGATTCGTTCCGCCCTATGCGAAATACATGCTGCAAGGTTCTGTTCCTAGAAAAGATATATTTATCGCGATATCAGAATCAATAAATATGTTCCAGCAATCGTGGAATAAAACAATGGAACATTTGTCTTATATCAACCCCTCGTAGAAGAATTACGCTGCAAAAGCGTGAAATCCCTTTCTTGCGCAAGTATGAACACTTTTCGAAGCTGTTGAAGGGGAAAAGCTTTCCGAAGTTTTATAAAATTTCTTTTCAAAATTCCGAGTCCGCATGGACATCCGCAGTCCAGTTACCGCATCGTAACTGCCCTTCAAACGGCACGTGTCATTATCGATTACGAACGTACAATTCAAAAACATTGTTTACGAACAGGAGGCAACGTAAACCGAATAGACGTTCGGTATGTCAGTTGTCAAATTACCGGTATCGGTCAGCCGTGGAAGCCGCGTCTGACTATGTTCTCGGATGACTGATGTCGGCACGATGTCGTGCGCATTTTTCTTGCGCATCTAGGAAAGGGAATTTTCTCCGTCACACGTTTCGTCTAGGGCGAAACGTATCAAGTGAGAATACAGTGTACCAGGACTCGCGTGTGTGCGTAATGCATGTGTACATAGCAAACAAATCGATGATGTTTCGTCGTGTTGTGTAACGGGACGCCCTCTTTCAAAGTGTTGCTTACCAATTGCCGCGATAAGTCAAATGTCGTGTACTGTTCGTAGCGATCAGTGCTTCAGCGTCATCTGGGGGGAGAAACAGCACACACACACCCTGAGAAAAAGTATTGTAGATGATTTTAAGGGAGAGACAACACGAAAAAAAGAGATCGTTAATCGAGCAAGAAGATACAGTCAGCCAAAAATTCTCCGCACACCCTTAGAATTATGTAACTTTTCTAAAAGTGGACTTTTTTCAAGAATTTAGGATTAGTTTACTAAATGACGCTTAGAGAAAATTTTAAGTCTAATGCAAATTTCAAAAATACGTTTTACAGAGAGAGACCTTTTTATTTGAAAATAACGGTACGAAATCAATTGATTAAAGAGTTATTTCTTATTTTCATTTGAAATAAAATTTGCTCGGGTCTGGTATAATTCAAAGTTATCAGACGAGGGGAGAGGAAACGAATTAAGGGGAAAAAGTTACCCTCTCCCTGCCTTTACCGGACATATGCACGGCAGAGACAGAATGCGTCACGTGACTGGGCCGTAGAGGAAGCGTGGGGAATAGCGTTGTAGAAGGGGAAGGTAGAGTGGGGACACAACTCTTAATTTGACCATTCTGGTGTAATTGACACTGATCTATAAAAGTGCTTTCTAAATTTTAATAAAAGTCGTTCAGCAATGTTCTTTTCTTCAAATGTTTCTTTTGTACAGTAGCTAGTAAACTAATCTTTTTAATATCTCAAAAAATCTCAAGTCTGAACTCATTTAACTCTCATCCGTCCCTCGTGTCAATTTGACACAGTCTTCCCGAAATAAGTTATACTGTTCTGTTGTTTGTAGGTTTTTCCCGAAACTTCGTGACTTTTATATTTTTAACCCCTTGCCGTACCATTTTCTTCACAGTTACAGTGATTAAGACATCTTCATGCACAAAAATGTCGTAGAAGGGAAAAGAAACATTTACATTTTTTGTATGGCTACATTTTAATGCTTAAATATTGATTACAAACGAATCAAATTTTATTTCATCGAGAAAGAAACGCGTAACATTCATATTTGTTAGACTTTGTTAGAAACCTTCATTCCGAGTCCGGCTCGTCAAAATCGGCAAGGGGTTAACGCGAAGCACATAACTTAAAAACCTAAGATGTAAATAAAAGATGTAAAACATCGAATAACAACTTTTACCTTGTTATTTCATCGATCTTTTACCAATGTGCCAATTTGATACTGAGGAACAGATTCAATCGGTAAAATGAGGATTAAAAAAGTTCTTTCGTTTTAAACCGTGTACGAAGACTTTTCTTGCAGGAAAACTATCTATTCCAAGAATTACGATTTTTTTTCATTCACCCTGTAACCCAAACGAAGTTGTTCTCTGTTGCACGGAACATGCGCTGCCCGCATGATTTCGACTTCTCACCTGCTTACGCCGGTTCACATTGTTTACCTGGAAGTTGGGAGATAAGACTCTGGAAATCTTTGTTCCACAAATATTGCCCAGAGAAACACCGTACCGTGAATAATCTAGATAGGCTTGCGATTTGAAGGAGCACTTGCGATTACGTAGGCACATCGTACACGTTACGGTAATTTTAGTCAAATATTGAAAAACGACGTGGACGTACCGCGGTGGCGGTCTGTTAACTTATACAATTGGCGTGAACGGAAAGTCATTCGAAATAGATTCCGCGCGGTGAACGTGTTAACAATTATTGTATACTAACAAGGAACAAGAGTGATGTTGCTGCATCGATGTATTTTTGGACTGGCAGCCTCGCTAATGGCTCTCTCAACATCCGTTCCGCAAAAATCGGTCCAAGAGAAAACTTCTGCACGGCCAGAAAATCCAAGATTGCTCAACGTGACGCAGACGTTGACTGTATCCGAGTAGCGACAGTTTTGAACTGTTCCGGATGAATTCAAATTGTTTTGGGTGGTCTGTTCCGAATTTCGTAATAACGCGCAATGCAACCACGTGCGGCAGACGGCCAGTTAGTGACCGCAACTGACAGTGTCTCTCCGGTGCACGTGGACGGTCAGTTTACCGCTCCCGCCGAATGGATTTGCCGATCGCTTATAACCGCTTGCTACGACGGAGCGGTTAAGGATCAAGGACGGATTCATACGGGGGCTAATAGGATTATTATCAGAGGCCTTCGTTTTCTGAACCAGGATCGCTGAGGAAACTTTTTTGTGTACCGATAAATTTGAAACACTGCTCCTTCTACCAAACACCTAGGGTTTGCAATACCGGATCAAAAATACAATACCGGTATTCGGTATTTTTATAAACGTTATACCGGAATACCGGTATTAATACCGGTATTGGGAATTTCCAAAAAGGTACAAAAACACAGTTGTTTCTTCGCCGTATTTATTAGTTTTATACAAAGAATAATAAACTGTAAAAATATAAACAATTTTGTTATGTACAAATATAAAATAAAGGAACAAGTGTCAAATATTATTAATAAGAGCAGTAAAATAATAATTTTTGACATTGGAAACAAAAAATGTAATATAAAAAATAAACCATTACAGTATTATAATACAACATACAGTATTATTATTAAGAAGATACTAATAACTAAGAGTAAAGAGATAGTATAGATACTAAGAGTGAATATCGCATAAAAATCTTGTTGTGTGGTCTATTATATAATATCTATTATTAGAAAAAAAACATTAACTAATTTATGAACTGCATATTTTTGAAATGTGATCGTAAAAAACATGATGCATCTATTGAACTATCTACTGTAAATACGTATTTCAAATAAGAGTAGATGTCCAAAAAAATATTTATTATTTATAGCTAATACCGAAAATACCGATATTTTCCCTTAGCAAATACCGGTTTCACGAAATTGCAAAATGGCACGAAATACCGGTATTCGGTATACCGGTGTACCGGTATTGCAATCCCTACAAACACTCCACCAACATTCTACAGACAGCGGATTTTATGCATCTATGACAAAAACGAGTAGGTGTAATTTAAAACATTAAAGACTTGTTATGTTTATAAAATAATGTGAAATAGTTATTTCTAGAGCTCCGTAAACCTAGTGTTAAATATTTCTAACATGTCCACTGCTTTAACCCTTAGCACTCGAGTGGCGCTTCTGAGGGGTCACTAAAAATTGCTGTACTATTATTTAAAATATTGTTTACATTATTAGATCTGTCGGTATCTAACCAATTAGTAAACATTAAGTACTGTATGAGGTATTATATCAATTTCATATCTACGAAATCTAAAAAGTAGAAAATGTAGAAAATGGAAATGTTCTAGGTCAGAAGAAACGATTTGATTTTCGAGTTAAAATAGTTTCGAGTGCAAAGGGTTAAATTGTACGTGCCCATTTTTGTCATAAATGCATCAGATCCGCAGTCTAATTATTACCATTTGTTTTTTATTAACGATTTAATTATTTGTTCCCAGACGCCCTGCTGCAACAAGGTATACACGTGTCGATTCTGCCACGACGAACGGGAGACACACACGGTGAACAGAAAGGAAGTCACGGAGCTGATATGCGTCCTGTGCGACACCCGTCAGCCGGTGCAAGCCACTTGCCAGAACTGTCACTGCCGGTTCGGCAAATACACGTGTCTCGTATGCAATCTCTTCGACGACGAAGACAGGAATCAGTACCACTGCGATGGCTGCGGGATATGCCGGGTCGGCGGTCGAGCCCGATTTTTCCACTGTGCCAAGTGCAACATGTGCTTGCCGGTTCAGTTGCAAAATGGACACACGGTAAACAGTGTGCACAGTTATGGAAGTGTTTGCTCATTCGAAGGAGAAACACGGTTCACGATTCTTTTTTCGCTTCGATCAATGATAGCACACATACAGATTATACTCGGTAATCATTTCCACGAATTGAAAGTGTTAAAAGTTCGATTAGTCAACTGCAATTGTTACTCTTCGCGCAAATATGCAGTGTCTATTGAAGTGTAACTGGTATTACTGGTTGTGCACATTTTATCGCCAATTTACTCGTCCCGGCAAGAATGTTGATGAAAATATCACGGGATGTGATATATCATTGGATGAGACATAGCGAATGCCTCAAATGAGCAGACACTTCTACGAGCGCGTGCATTTAACACTTCACCTACCGGAAGCCTATTAATAGGATTTTCAATAATTGTGCTGTACCAAAGAAAGCATAGAAATTTTCTTTTACATTGCAATCTTAACTGGAACTATTAGATGACGTTATTGAGGGTGACTTGTTAGTTCACAATGAAAATTGCTATTGCTATTGAAGATTCCATTAAAAAGTGTTTAATCGTGTACCATAGATTTTTCAAAATTATATTAAGAGGGTATTAAGAGGATATTAAGAGGGTAGACTCATTTCTAGGATTGCAAGGATGCAGAATACATCTTCTCACTTCTCGATAATGCAAAGATGGATAAGAGCGCTAGATAAAAGATCAATATTCAATTCAAAATATTGTTTACATTATTAAATATGTTGGTGTGTAATCGATTACTAAATATTTAAATAGTGTATGGTATTATATCAATTTCATATCTATAAGATGAAAAAGATCATATAGAATGAAATTATTCTAGGTCGGAAAAAATGTTTAATTTTCAAGTTAAAATAGCTCCGAGTGCAAAGGCTTATTAATATCAAAATCGAAGTATATTCTGTGATAGACGGTGTAAGGACAACCAAAAATCTGGTACTCTCCTTTCAAAAGTAGTCAAAAGATGATTTATGCTTCCAAATCATGCAAATTATGCTGCCGAATAATGTAAACGTAAAGACAAGAACTTTTGAGGTCTTTTATCGAGAAATGAGAAGGCGCATCACACATCCTTGCAATCCTGGAAACAAGAGTCCATCCCTTTAAGAATAAAAAGTGGTACTAACGCTGATTTGATATTTTCAGTGCGTGGAAAATGTTTCACATGCAAATTGCCCCGTCTGTCTGGAGGACATTCATACGAGTCGCATACCCTGTCACATTCCAGAATGTGGTCATTTACTGCATCGCCCTTGTTTCGAGGAGCTGTTACATTCAGGACATTACGCATGCCCCATTTGCCAAGTGTCTCTTCTAGATATGACTGACTTATGGAGATTTCTAGACATGGAAGTGTCACTAACACCAATGCCAGAAGAATATAGAGATTATAAAGTCGATATTCTCTGTAAAGACTGCCACGAGGTACAGCATATTAACTATTATACGTATCTTCTTCGATTGTAGAATAGTAACAAATTTATTCCTCGGATTATGTTAATGTTGCAGGAGTCGACAGTGAAGTTTCACGTTGTAGGTTTGAAATGTTTAAATTGTGGAAGTTACAATACCTGCAGAGTCAAAGGATCTCCTTCTCCAGGTAAATGCTAACACTCTTTGCGTTTTCTACATTGAAGCTTACGTTATTAGTAGACTGCGGATCTTTATGCAAAATAAACATTTTCTGCATCTATTGCAAGAAATAGAAACTAAATTGAATGTTACTTCTTTCCGTAATGATTTTAATTTAGTTTCTATTTCTTGCAATCCATGCAGACAATTTTTATTTTGCATAAAGATCCACAATCTAGTTATTAGAAATGCAGTGTTACACTTCACATATTCTATGAACACAGAGTTTTGAACGTGCTTTCGAAACTTTCAGCAGATCCCGAAACGTTGGACGATACAGCCGGCGGCAGCACGAATACGGGCGACGAGGAGAAATCGCAACGTCAGAACTCCGAGTATTAATGGGACTATGATACAGAATCATTCTCGAGAAAGTGTCGCTCCCAGACGTTTTCAAAAAGACAGTAGGAGAATTGCGTTTATCTCTTTACTTGTTTTTAGCGAATTTACACGTCTTTGTTGATTGTTTTCAGAGTTTTTACAGAAGTTAGATTATTAGGAGGCTAAGATGCAGCAGCTAATTCAAATCGGTTGCTCATTAAAAGACCGTGTTGAATACGATTAAATACTCGCGTTACGATGTCAGGCGTAACGCGGATATATTAATCCTGGTGGAAATGAATATGAAGCTCGAATTATGAAGAACGTATGATTTTCTGTTCGCGAGGATTTTGTTTGATTGATTACTGTAAATCGAAGTGAACAGTACGACGCGTTCTCGGTATTATTTTTTATTATCATTAATCGGTGACCCGACGCACGGTGTCCCCGTTCTTCAAAATTCTTCTTGCGCTGTTTATATTTTCATTTTTGTTCCGAATGGAGATTCTTACACTTCGTGATGCGTGACCATTTTCTTTCGATGCAATCTTTTCGCAAATGCTAATCAACCAACCAACATGTACCGGTAGTACTAGTCAGAGCAAAAAAAGAAAGAAAGAAGAAGATCGAAACGAATCCCCTTTTAGCTATTGTTGTAATCAGCTAAGAGTTCCTCTATGATTATCTACTACGCATATAGTTCCCCGATTTTATATTACGCAGATACACGTAGAAATAGAATGACAATGAGATTATTAATTGATAAGAATGCCTTCTATTCGTTAATGGGATTACATCATAACGCGCAATTTTCGAAAAGATCGCCATCTAGTCAAGGATCACTCGGGTCTTCTCGATGTGTCAGCATACTTTCTCTCCGTAACAAAATGCGCGGGAGAATCTATGACAGTTTTGGGTGGCGTAATAAACCTGATACCTGACGTGTGACGATTCTTTGAAAATTTATCGGTAATTCGAAATCTATGTGGTTTTTTTAAAAAATGATGTGTGTATAATCAGGTTTCGCATAAACACATTGTCCCTTACACGCGACACTGATTTTAAGATAAAGACTAAAGATTCAAGTCCTCAGAGACTGTGGAAGTCTGTGCAACTAAAAATTGAAGCTTAATCGTTTTTATAAACAATTCCATCGAATGAAAAGTCGAACGAAACAGTATATTTTATGAAAAATCGTTTTATACGCTAGCAATGTAGTTCCACAGTCTAGTTAATGGGAATAAATTAGTGTCACGTGATCTCACATGAAAATAGCCAAGACCTTGATCACGAACAGATTGCGAACATCAAGCATTTATATTGTATACAAATTATCGAAAACACAATGAAAAATTTTTAATAAAGTTATAATTGGTCCATGACATTTCCGAATTTTTTTAAATATCTGCAGTCTAGTGATAAACAATGAAAATTTGTGAAGTTCGAAGTTTGTGAAGCAATGTGAGCCTATGCAATGTGACAATGTGTTTCTGTCGTAACATATTTGTAATTTTATTCGTCATGAACTCGCTTTGTACTCGATCACTCCCCCTCATTTTCTCAATCTCGCTTTTCGTAAGAGATCTTTTTTAATTAAGTAGGAATTCTACTTGCTCTAAGCAGCTGTGGCGGCATCTGTTATAACGAAACAGTTGGTTTCTCGATGAGGAGGCATTAATCGCACACTTCTAACGCGTGTTCTCGCGTTGCGAACGAAATTATTAATTCTTTGTTAGGAAGCTAACTTATATCGAAGTTGCACAACTTACCTATCGAGATTGATGAAATTTCAGCTGTAAATCTGGAAGAAACATGTCTTGTAGAACATCTCTTGATGATACACTGTAAACATTGAAAACTTCAAGACCTTCAGTCTACGAGTCAACTTTGAAAAGAAAAACCACTCTCAATCTTTTACAATGCAGATATAAATTATTTTTTTAAAATACGTATTTGTAAGAGATATTTCGATTAACGTACCTTCAAAATTTCATCAAGATCCATAGTGGTTGGCGATGAGTCTCCTTGTTAGTTACGTAAGGCCGATTTAGCTTGTTTTGTACAATAAATATTAGTGAGGATAGTTCAATTCCGGATTGTTAAATTTTTAATAAAAAAAAGAACAAAAAGATTAGGCGTCCGTTACGGATCAAAAGCGTAGAATTCGATTAGTCTTGGAGCGAGGAGAGTATCCATTATCGTACAGTCCTCGGAGAAAGATTACATAGCGAAGAAATCGAGGAACTAGTTGTATTCTACTGTTTCGATGTTAAGATAGAATAATCGAGAAATGAGGTCGGACCGTGAAGAATGTAGTATATTAATTGGTAACGAAGGTCAGACTACTAAAGGCTGCAGTGTAATCAGTGGCACTGTACTAAATATTTTATTGAGCACTACTGTGGAGAATCCTGATTTCCACGTGGTTATGAACACGTGTACAACAAACAGAACCCCAGGGCTATGTTTCACACTCATCGGATCGCTCATGTTGTATGTAGTATATCGCTAATCGTGTCCAGTTTGTACTGTTTGATGATTCTGTGTGTACGATTGAACCCTGTAATTCGACTCGGAGTCGGAGAGATAGGTTCTCGAACGATGGTGTTTGCTTATCAAGCTCAAAACGGTTCGAGTCGGACAGGGACTGTTTCGCTCGTTGGGATTTTCCACTTGTTCGTTGAGCAATGTCAAGTTGGTGATCACACAGCACTTATACCTCTTATTCATTCCATGGCATTCCAAGTTTCGTGAATGAGCAGCACGCTGACGTACGCCGAAAACCGAATTGTCGTTATTTACTTATACGCCAGACTTGGACATTTATTTCAATTAATTGATCACGGAGTGATTGCTCAATTAGCGAATCATGTTAATCGAACGGAAATAATGTTTATGCAATTCCACGATAATTTATTCGACGCGACAACGGAATCGTTGTCTCTGAATTATTTTTATTCATTAGCTTTTGAACCTTGCGCACCGATCAGGCTTCAACTTGAACACTAGAAAAGATTATTATAAATGTTTCGCGAAATTGATAGTTTCCTCAACAGTGTGCACAAGGGTTGAAAGATATTTTTTTTTACTAATTTTTTAATCGAACGAACATTCGCTAGAATATTACCTTCTACGAATAATTTTTAATGACATAAGAGATTTTTAATATTAGACAAATTATATTGAGATCGTTTGTATTCGTATGAAAAGAAACGTTAATCTTAAGTTATTTTTAACGAAGGCACGGAGGAACTGTTTCGAGCAATTTCAGATGTCTGTTGTCGTATTTAAAGTAACTTACGTCCAGGTCTGCTATGCGTAACATCTTAGCACATTGTTAGCGTATTATTAATGGCCGCACGGACTAAGTCACCGTGTCCATCTTGCAGGAGGACCGTGACGGTGCGGTCACAGATTCAAGGAGCAATTGCGACGTTTCTTTTTTGGTGTGATTCTCATCACGTCTTTATTATTCAGTTGTAAATTAAATACCAGTTACAAAGGCTCTTTGTACATAACGGCCGCAATAATGCTTTTGTTTTATATTATATATAATATATACTATTGTATCAAACAAACCGGCTACTATTTCATTCGTTCATCATATGTTTTTCGTACACGCGTGACAAGAAGTCGCTACAATCTGCGCGCAACAAGGACACTTCTCCCGGCATCGCTTGGCAAAGCAAGGTAGATGATCTTTCAAAAGAATCAATAGAACAGTATCATTATTGTCTCCTTATTGTCTCCATTCACAATCCCTTTCTTTTTCCTCTGTCGACTATCTGCTTTGCTCTACCAGGTTCTAAATCGTTAAACGATGATCTGCATTATGATCTCAATGATAATCGCTACCCGTCCAATCGTCGATAAGAAAATCGCAAATAAAATTCATTCATGATTTCCGAGGAAATTGAATTCCCTCGATCCTTGTATCTTATCGATTAACGTTATTTTAGTGAAAATATTTGTATTTGTTCGTTGTCGGAAACGACGAGTGGAAATGGCGCAGCATAATTAACGACCCTTTACAAAGTCGAACGTTTTCTCATTGAGAAGCGGTTTGTTTTCACGACGAGCCCGCATCTTGTAGCAACATCTTTTTCACCCACAAAGAGAAAAAAAAATAGGAAGTGTCTTGCTCTGCTTTCATTTCCGCGGTTCATTCGTGTTCCACGCCGTGAACAACAACCGGTGAACGAAAGAGTTCGGAAAGCTCGTGACATTCCCTCTCCTTTTGGATGCAATGTCGGTTGCACCGTGGTTCCTTATTGTATTTGACCGAACCATAAACCGTCGGCGCGCGTGCAGTCTGATCGAAATCAAATGGATCTATTTTTCTGTACAATCATTCTTTTTCGCCTGACAAGTAGGCTTATCCGAGTCGTTATTATCGCGAATCATTTATTCAGTTTAAACGACGCGAGCAAAAGTTTTTGTGACTTCGAGCGACCAATTGATTTCGATCAACTGCAACGTCGACCCGCCATCGCACCCTCGTAGCGCGAGTGCGATGCGTAACGTGTCGTGCACAGTCCATGTAAAATTTTCTAATAGAATTCTATTCCGATTTTTGCTTCTTCCTTAAACTCGTCCGATCGATTCATATCCGATGGAAAGAAAACACAGATGGCCATATTCCTTAAACGGAAGCGCCGCATAGTTTTAACGACTAGTTCAACGTCGCGTTTTTCCTTTGTACCACGAAGTGCGACCGAGGCCCCTACGGCTGTAGAAACGCTCTCAGAAATTCAGAAAACGAGGACGCAGCGGCAGGTACCCGTGGCTGCTGAGAAATCGCCGGGCAGCTCGGGTCATCTCCAGTTGATCGCGTGTGCGTCCACAAGCCACTGTCGTCCATTGCGCCTCCAACTGTAGCTTCAACAGAATAAATGACATTAACCTTAGGACTACAACAGGTGTGAACTACTCTATGTTTCTAAACTAAATATTGGGTTGGAACGGCAGTTCGTAGCGTTTTTAAATTAAAAGTCAAAGATAAAATTAGGATATTTATACGTATTGTTGAATAACATATTTTCTTAAATTTTAAATATTAAAAAAGACTAGCAATTAGGAGACAGGGATTCTTGCTCCCCACTCACAGCGAGAGTAGCTGCAAACCGACTCGAGCTAAAAGAGTCAGTCAAGCAACTAGGCTCAAACAGTCAACAAGACACATTTCTTTTTACATCGACTCCGTTGCAGTGTGCAAGGTACGCTGCACAAGTTTAGATAATTGGATAAGTGCACGAATAAACACTGTGAATAAATATCTTAATTTTATCTTTGAAAACACAGAAGCTAGTAAGGTTCGGGTTAGAAACGTTCATAACAGATTTTATACTTCTACCATTTTATTAAGAGCAACGTATTCTCTTGAAAAATGTGGAAAACATATTGTCAGAGAATACTTATTGGTTTTGTTATTCGAAATTAACAGATCGAGAACAATCGCTTGATAATGCGAGGATAAGTATTTAGGGTGTCGCAACAAGAGCGGAAAATTTAAATTCGCTGCTGTGCTTTGAGAGTGCTTTAAAATCATTAAGGGAGGAAATAACATTCAATTTAGTTTCTATTTCTTGCGATCGATGCAGACAATTTTTATTTCGCATAAAGATCAACTGTCTAATTATCACAGTTCGATGGTAGACAGTCTGCCACTATTAAAAATGGATCGGTATTCGACACAACAAGAATGGTGAAAACCTAGCGCTTTTGACTAATGAAAACCCCATCTTTGCACTATCGAGAAATGAGAAGGCGCATCCGCACCCTTGCGATCCTGGAAAATGAGTTGAAACCCCTTAAAGCCTTTAGATTTCTTTCTCTGGGAAGTTAAAAGTTTATGTGAACAAGCCCACGACCACCCAAGCCTTGAAGGAGGAGATTAGATTCTGTATCCCTGAGATTCAGTCACAATTATACCAAACTGTAATTGAAAATTTCAAAAGAACGCAAATGTGCCTGCAAAGCCAAGGAGGGCCAGATGTGTTGTTCCATACATAATTCCCACATGTCCACTTTATGATTAAATAAAAAAGAAACTGAATTTTATTTGGAATTTAAATATGCCACTCTTGTTGGGACACCCTTTAGTTGGAAGAACACAGTGTCTAATGAACAAGAGAACGGCGATACAAGTACTGACAGCTGACCAGTTAACAAAGGAGTAGAGAAACGGCGAGAAGAGAAGAAAAGAGAACAGGGACTCACCTTGGCGCGTTTGGCCGGCCTGAACGGCAGAGGGCTGATGATACAGCAGGGACTGTCGAGCGCGTCGAACGTGATCGCTCTCTTGGCGTTAGGCTTCCGCTGTACGGACGCAAAGTCGTGGGAAGTCTGGAAAGGATAGACACACTAGCTACAGCCGGCAATTAAAAAAGTATTTCCGCTTCGGAACATTCCTGTCCAAGAATGTCTCAGGGGTGAGAAAAAAAAAGTACGTTTAATGATCGACGAGAGAGCGCCGATCGATTTCACGCTTCGAAAGTCACTCGACAGAGTGGACGATACAGAGTCGACATAGACGGCAGCTACAAAACGTAGCGCGCCGATAGAAAGAGAGAGAAACGAGAGAAAGAGAGACAAAGAGAGGGAATAGAAACAGAGGGGACTCATTGGGGGACTCACTTCGAAGAAAATTAGGGGACTTGCGTTGACTCGTCCTCACACGTGTTCTCTCACCGGAGCAGATTTCGCGCCATCGCTGGCGAACAACTGCCGCGACATGACTAGCCCTTATTTTCATTTTTATTTTCGTTTCTCTTTGCGCGGTCGCATGCCGGTTTTGGAGTAAGCGTCGTTTCGAGACCGCCGCTCAAAATCGTCTTTGGACTCGTCGTTTCTTGGGCCGGGCACTTTACGGAGCAGGGGTGGGACTGGGAAGAGGGGGAGGAGTACTTTGGTACGCTAGGCCAGGCCTATACAAGGGGTGTTTTACGTTCGAGTTAGTTTGTAGACATGCGGCAACTGAACGTTATTTACGAAAGAAGTAAAAATATATAAATATATGAATATATTAATATGGTAATAAATATTTAAAGATATTATTTATATATATATATTTTTGTGTTATATACCTATATATATATAGATATGTATATATGTACATACACCATCGTGCAGGATCTAGGGATCGCTCTAAGAACGAAGAGTCACGGGGATACATTTACGAATGTACTGTTCTAAGAGAAAGAAGTATTCGTACACCTTTGATGTCTCCGTTTGTTAGCATTGTTTCCAAAGTGATGAATAGACTGCGGATCTTTGTGCAAAATAAAAACTGCTTGGAGCAATTGCAAGAAGCAGCAGATAAATTAACATTTCTTTTTTTCCTTAAGGATATTGATACAATGAGGATAACATAATTTTAACTTCTTCACTGTGTTAAATTGTACCAACTCGGTTTTGACATAAATGCATCAAATGCGCAGTCTAGTGATGAGTTAACAAGTATGTTACATTAGTCTGCAAGAATATTGCTGAAGGTGATTACTATACTGCGGATCTTTATGCAAAATAAAAATGTTTCGCATTGATTGTGGGAGATAACATAAAAATTGATTTCATCCTTTGCCGACTTTGTTGCATTAAAAGCAACATTAAGATATTCTTTAATTGTTTAAATCTTTTACTGTTTTATATTTCGCCCAACCAATTTCTTCATAAATGCATAAAGATCCGCAGTCTAGTGATTTTGCTTAATTTAAAAATAGTTCTCAGCCTGGTCGATGCAAAAACACTATCGTCGACGGAAAGATAGAATCATGGTGTAAGTGTATACTTTTTTCTCTCGCTGTGTTTTGATGCATGTTATATGCCGCGAGGATCACCAGTGGCCCGTTTACCAAAAGCAAAACAATCTTCTTTTTACATTCTTTCGTTTGATGGTCGAGAACTCGGAGGACGAAAGCGAGACATCGCGTTTGCAAACAAAGAGGTCGATAACCTCTCGTTTACGTATTATATATCCTGTGCTATCGTTCGTTTCGGGTCATCGAACCGAATCGCTATTTTATCCGTATGTACAAATACCTTTTCTCTAATTGTTTTGTTTTTTTTTTTTTAGAGAAAAAAGAAACAGACTCGGTCATTCGGCGAACTTACAGCGTCAAATGTTATAGTAACATGGCGACATCACTGGGACAAATAATTACAGTTCACATCGTCTCGATAGCGTTAACGTACACGAACAATTTACACGAATTAAATTATCAACAAAAAAGTTTTCAAAAACGAAAAAAGAAGGAGAAAATCAAAACGAGGCATCGATGCTCATAAACATAATTCAATGCTTAGCGAAACTAGATCAAAGGAGAAGCCAGTGATTAAACCAAACAAAAACGAAACAATGTTCTATCGTGTGTCGACTATGCGAATAAGTACAAATGTTTCCAATGCTTAATAATGTAGTTAAATATAAAAAAAAATTGTATACACGCGATTAATAACTTAAGTACTCGATCGAGAGGCCGTTTAAACTTTGACACGATTATTTAAATAACGCGTTCTCTACTCACATGATCCTAAATTACACTTATAAAATATTCAGACCGTATCAGCCACGTATAAATAATTTAACAGGATAAGCATACTCGTAGTTGGAATAAGTTAATATATATATAAATAAATCAGACGATATTTACGCCCCGTTAATGTTAGTCATGTTACACTTAGAACTTACGAGACAAAAAAAAAAGAATGCTAATAATCTTTGGATTGGACGATACCAGGGCGACGAAAGCAGGTCGATTAAGGGTCGCGAAGGTTAGCTAACTGAGGTTATGTTTCTTTTCCGCGCGCCTTGGTGATTAACATGTATTCATAAATTAATGATTTATAAAAAAAAAACAAAAAAAAATGATAGGAAAACAGAAACAAGTTGGATGGAGAGAGAAAGAAGCGACAAGGCATTACATTATTAAGAGGCAGGCAGAATTAAAAATAAAATAAACGTAAGGAGAATGACAGAGACAAGAGAGTGTTAAACAAAAGAGAATTAGGCCGGCTAGCGTGTCTAAAGGCGATTGGTACGGGAATAATACCAGGATAGGGCTGGTTGAGTTTGAATATGATTTTGATTATGATGGATATGGTTCTCTACCTTTACGGGACTAGTCCCTGCTGTTAAGAAACTATCCTCCAGTGCCATTGATGCCGGGGAGAATAATACGGATGTGTCCAAACTTTTACTCTGAAAAGAACAATGAAATCTCATTGCATTAAATGTTTTCCCCCAATTTCTATACATCTTAAGTAACTCGCTTATTATTGATAATAAAAAAAGATCTCAGAGAAAACATAATTAGACTATATTATTATAACTTTCATGTGACGTTGAGTATTAAAAATAAATGGGAACGTGACTCTGACATATTCTTCCAGTATCAATAATATGTGAGATATCGAAGGTACTTCAGTTAGGTGAAAGGTGTTGTTTGAATTCAGATTGTCGATATTTATAATTTTTCAAGGAAGATTCAATGAAGACAATGAATTTTTATAAATATCCGCAGTCTGCTTTCAGCAAGTAAAAATTGTAAACGTAATATTCGACTTACGGGTGTTTCTACAACGAAACTCATTTCCGAATTATCCTGAGAAGTATTCGCCCAGGCTTGGCAGAGAGCTTTCCGCGCTCTCTTTCCGCCAGGAGCGCTGTTCTCTTTACCCCGTCGTCTTATCGTGCTATAACCAGAGTCTTGAAGGATAGTACTGGTGCCAGCTAAGCTTTCACGATCGGTTTCCTGTTTGATGATCTCGGTTAAAGCATCGAGACGACTTGGGGTAGCAGGTAACTGAGTAGTCGCGCCGCTGCGCCGTTCCAGCTCTGCCAAAGCGTTCTTGAACGGCGTTGGCGTCCTCGGCGTGTTGCCATCTGTAAATACAGGATTTCTAGATTCAGACTGAAAAATATTGATACATCAGTAGACTGCGGATGTTTATGCAATTTTCAATTTTTGTAGGCAAGTTTTAAGAAAGCGGAATAATGTACAATCTTATTATCAGTGGTAGTAGTCTTTGTAATTCTGGAATAGATAAAAATCGTACTAAATTCTGTGGAATTTGATATTCTAGCATTTTTTGAACATTTTTAGAACCCATAAATGCATAAAGATCCGCAGTCCTCGATTCCTGCATGGAATCAGCGGGTTAATTATTTCCTGTCTGGTAACAGAAGAAAGTTGTTGATAGAATAGGCTATAAAAGTGAGAATGCTTCGTCAGTAATTTACCATTCTGACTTCGCCGAAGACCGGTGGGTTGTGGTGTGGTGAGTGGACCAGGGCTGCTCGCCTTAGGCGTGCTGGCCCGCGGCCAGGAGGATGTTTCCGGGCTGAGACTGTTCAAGAACTGTGACGGGCTGAACGGTAGTTGTTTAATAGGAGTGGATGGGGTCGCGTCGCCGGTCTGATGCTGCTGTTGCGGCTGCTGCTGGGTTATTATCAAATAATCAGAGTGGTTTCCGCTATCGGGGGTGTCGGTTCTCTGCTGAAGTGTGTGAGTATTTCTACGTCTGCGCAGGATGGGGGGTGGACTGCTTCGTTCCTTCTCCGTCATGCTGCCCGACAAGTCTTCAAGGTCCGGCATGGGCATCAGTCTGATCTCCGAGTTTCTCGAGTTGGCCGCTTCACCTTGTATTTGTAAATCGAAATACCTACAAGAAGATAGTCACGTGATTTCTGGTTCTTGTTACAAAACTTTAAAAGTTATGTTCTTTAAGGAAGCATACATTTATTCGGAAGCGTACAGCCGCGCAGCTATTTTCATAAAGCTGCGACGGCTACATGCCGCCGAATAATGCAAATTACGCCTTGTAAACGTAAAAATAGGACTTTTCAGGGCGATTTCGGCCTAGATTGATCTTTCATCTAGCGCTTTTGACTACTGAAAAAGCCCATCTTTGGGGAAACCAGTCTACCTTCTTAAAACGTACTTTGTAAACGGTGATATTGGTTCAGTCTTGACTTTCACGGACGAGCTAGCCCTTTTCGACGGAGAATCCAACCGGGAATCAGTGCTGTGCGTGCGATCGTTCAGATTCAGAAGACCCTGGAACGTCTGAACGTTTTGATGATTCTCCCAGGCTCTGGCCCAGTCCAGCTGGTCAATGTCCAGAGTATGCGATGTTTGCATAGTCGTCGAAATCGTCGTCGCGTTCTCGTTGCTCGTGGACGGTGTTTTCAGGCGAGCGTGACCGGACACGTCTTCTTTCGTGCAAAGGGAGTCTTTCGCAGCGGTTGGTGGTTCCGTGGCTTTTCTTCGACTTCGTCCTGTTGTAAACATCGATGATGATTAGAACATCTATTCTTCAAATTACACGCGCTTAAGGATCATGCTCGCTGCAATGTAAAACGGTCGCTCAATGTCGACCAGCTATCTAAGACAGAGAACATTACGCAGCAGTGTGTCTCGGCGACCTTGAGCGACCATTTAACGACTGTTACTGTATGAATGCTGCAAATCAAATATCTAAATCTACATTTAAAAGTTGTCTGTCTCTGTTCTCTTTAAAGGATCAAACCAGATTTTACTACCTCCAGTAGTTTTTGCGGTCGTGAACATTTTATTATAATATATCAGTCAGTGCAAGTAGACTTACTGGAATATTAGAACAAAATCTCACCTTTTTTTTCGAGTTATATATACTTTTATAAGTAAGTATAATAAATATTCCAGTGAATCTACATTTGATTAACTCTTCTGTCAATAACTGAGTACGTACTTTCATCATTTCAATTTCTTTTTAAAACGTCTCTAACGTTTTTGTTGACAAATTGTTTGCGTATATTTTACAATATAGAAGCCAAATAGAATTGTCATTATAACTTTACTGATTTTAATCGAACACGAATACGTTGATACTTCTCGGTGATTAGACTGCTGATCATTATGGAAAATAAAAATTGTCTGCATATATTGTTCGATATAGAAGCCAAATAGAATTGTCATTATATCTCTACTGATTTTAATCGAATACGAATACATTGATATTTTAAAATTCGTTTAAACTGTCCGCTGTTTTAAATTGCGCTTATTCATTTTTGTCATAAATGCCATAAAATCCGCAGTCTAGTCTTAATTCACATTCGGAATTAAGCCATATTATTCACGTTGGAATTATAAAGTGCAATACGATAGAATATCGTCGAAATTTTTGACGTAAGAGTTAAGTACTTTTCCCGCAGAAGGTAACGACGAAATTTTCGTATAACTAATGAGTTGTATGAACCTCTGGCCCCGGTGGCGGATCTCCCTTCCTCCGTCTCGTATTTCCTCCTCATCGTGCTGTTCCAGTGGTTCTTAATCGCATTATCCGTCCTTCCTGGCAGCAATTTTGCGATTTTCGCCCACTGATTGCCCACCCTGCGGTGAGCCTCGACGATAATCCTGTCCTCCGCCTCCGTCCACGCTGTTTTCTTGATCCCCGGGTTCAGGTGGTTGTGCCATCGTTCCCGGCACTGCTTACCGATACGACCCTTCAGATGCCGTGCAATTAACGTCCACTTCTTCGGCCCATATCGCTCCACCAATTCTACTACTTTTTCGTCCTCCTGCAAACATCGGCAATCATCAGTCCTCGGAACGGAAACCTCCTGATTTACCGGTTTTGTACATTCCACGACCAATGTTCCCTACGAAACCCGCGGCGGCCCTTCATACGGCTCTACTACCTGTGTGTGACTTTACGCACTCGAGCACACGGGAAAAAATTTTAGGAATGTCCGGAATACTCTCCTTAACGCGAAGATGGAAATATCAGATGATTGCATAACTTCGTGCTCGATTTTCATAGACGTCGTAAACTACACTGCACGGCGGAGTGCAAAGAAAAATATTATATAGTCACCACAATTTTTTTACAATTAGAAAATTAATGAATATGTATATAATTGATTAATAAGCTGTTTTCTTTAAAATTCAACCATTGAATTTTATTTTCAAGTCGTGCACGAACTTGTGCAATCATCTAATATTACGTCGCGCTTGAATTTTCAAAGACATTTTCAGTAAACAGAAGGGTGCTATGCGCCTTCTCGTTAAAGCGTTAGATGAAAGATCAATGTAGGCCCTCGAAAGTTCTATTTTTACGTCTACGAGAAGTAATTTATATTATTCGGCAGCATGAAGCATGAAAATAGCTACTGCAAAATACGCCTCGTAAACGTAAAAATAGGACTTTTGAGGGCAATTGCGGCCTAGATTGATCTTTTATCTAGCGCTTTTGATTAGGGCTGTTACTTTCCTTCGAAGGTTGAAGATTTCGAAGCTTCGATTTCAGAAACTTCGAAGGTTGAAGATTTCGAAGCTTCGATTTCAGAAACTTCGAAGGTGATGAGAATCGAAGTTTCGAATATCGAACCTCCATAGTATTGTAAATTATTAGAAGATTGAAAAAAACGGAGTTTCTTTTTCTTAATCTAATTTTTGTGTTAATATTTTTATGTATCAAAAATCGTGACATTGAAATTTCGGACACTTCGAAGACTTCGAGACTTCGAAACTTCAGAACTTCGAAGTTCCCTCCGATCCTTCGATTCCTTCGAAACTTCGAAGGGTCGAAGCTTCGGAAAAGTAACAACAGCCCTACTTTTGATTACCGAAAAACCCCATTTGTATTATCGAGAAATAAGAAGGCGCATCCCGCATCCTTGCAATCCCAGAGACGAGTCTACGCCATTAATTCTGATATAGCTTTTTTCATTCATACTAGGACAAGGGTGAACATTTAAACAGAGAGCGTGACGGCAAACTGAACATCTTAATGGATTCTCGTCGCCTTTGTGCCCTTCCAAGAGCCCTCGGCAGGTTCATAAGCTCTTTCATCTTCAGTCAATACTCGACATTCCGAAAGTCATTTTCCGTGAACGTCTAATACAAGCTGGAACTCGGGTGTCGTTGGATCAGTGACTCTCGAACACCCCCCGTGGGCATTCGATTATCCAAGGGCAGAGTTGTTGATGGAGTGGCACGGGCTCTCTCGGGAAGCTTGAAAAGGTTTTTCCATTCCATCGAACGTGTCGTAGAAAAACGTGGAACCGGCGACGAGCACCGGAAGGTTGCCCGAGTGATCCCATCGCAACGGCTCGAGTCTCGTAAGTAATTTCTCCGGTCCTCGCGGAGTCACGGAGAGGCGGAGAACGTGGCGGTAGGTCGAAGAAAGGAGAGAGGAGAGGAGAGATGATCGTCGCGCACGAACCTCCAGGGAGGCTTCGGAGAGGGGTATTGGAGGAGAGAAAGAAATAGAGGGAGAGAGAGACGTAGGAGTTGGGCAACGAGGACGCGATGGGTTTGCGCTCCCATACCACGGAATCAGGTGCACACCGACGTGGACCCGTGACCGCGTGTACACGCGTTCGGTACACGGGCAGCGGCTTACTTGCCCTTGGCTGTTGCCAAGTGCATTGGCACGGCGACGACGACGCAGCATCTCCGCGGCTCCAGACCTCTATTCTTCTTATTGCATACCCCACCGAGGCGACCGTGGAGAGCGTTTTCGCTCGTTTCTTTTCTGCCCGGCCCAACGTGTAGGCGTACAGTACCGGCCCCATACACAGGATCACGCCGCGAAGGGCCGCAAGTTCCAACTTCAAAACAACTCCGACTCCAGCGAGTCAACAGTTCTACCCAGCGGTGATTTTTTCATTCGCAGCTTTACCGCTTTTACTGGAATTTTCTTTTTATTGTACATCATCCTGCAACTATTTTATAACCCCTTGCCTTACGACTTGCTTCCACGCTCATCGTTTCTTAGAAGAAGAAACAAGTTTATATTTATCGAATGCCTATGTTCTTCATAGCTCTTCGTGCCTATTATTCAAGCGCTATGTAACGCGATAACGAAATAGAATTTTATTTGAGTTTTAAGAGAATTAATAGCACACACATTTTGTAGATTTTGTTTGAAATCTTCACAGTGCAAGGGGTTAACTAATTCCGGTTGTCTGTTGACCCAGACTCGACATTAACTTCTGCACCTACAGTTACTTATTTTACTGCTTTACTACGCTCATCTATGGTGCCACAATTTCGTGGTGTGCCACAACAATTGGAATATTTCTCTGCTGTTCTATTAAATGATTGCATAACTGCATGGCATTTTTCTAATTGTAGGAAAAAGAATGATGACTATATAATTGATTAATAAAGCTGTATTCTTTAAAATTTAACCATTGAATTTTATTCTCAGATCTGGCACGAACTTATGCAATCATCTGATACATAGGCTAGCATGGTCCTCTCACAAGGGTTAATCCTTGAACGATGGCCCAGGGTATCTAAACTGTCCTGTGATTATTAAACAGCAGTCCGAATGAACATTAAAAACCTGCAAGTTAAAAATCACCGCCTGGTATAAGTTCGAACCGATTGACATAAATAATATAATTAAGAGTACCGTACTCCGACTCCATATTTAGCTGGACATTCTACAGGCGTCTTAAAAAACACCCTGTGTATAGCCAGTAAACTGTGCTGGCCCCCGGCTCCGGGCGAACTCAACCCGGATACGCTGGCATGGTAGAAGAAACTTTTCGAGAAAGGGGGTGTAACGGTACATTGCGAACTTTCTGTCGACGACAAGAGAAACGGCCCCCCTCTGATCGAGTCCAAATACTTGTGGAAACGGGTTCCGCGATCTGACAACTGAATCTTGCACGGAGTTGCAATAACATACTTTTTAATAGGGATGGGATCAAGTTCAATAAGTACTCACGAATCCGAGTCAAGTTCAATAACCAAGTTTCATTTCATGGATTTCGATTACTACTTAAAAGCAATAAAAGTTTCAATGATCATACTTGAAAAATATTCATTGTATACAAGTAGTTATCGAACCTCGGAATGAGTACTTACAAGTTTCGAAAATATACTTATAAGTACTTCGATGTTGAAAGTAATCGAAACTTTCACAAGTAGTACTCGAATCTTGGAAATCAGAACTGCGGTACGATATTCATAGAAATTTCGAATCTGTTCGACCAAGATTCGAATATACTTGCAAGTATTATTTCCGTTTACCAAAGTACTTGTAAAAGGTTCGAAACTGTCTGGCATAGGTTCGAGTATACTTAGGAGTACTATTTCTGTTTTTCGGAGTACTTATAGAGAGTTCGAATTCAATCAATCAAAGTTCGAACCTGTTTGCGAGGTAGTTGATCCCATCCCTACTTTTTAATGAGGAAGCGAATGACGAAGCGCACAAGTGGTAAGCTTGAGTCTCGCGAAAAATGTTCAGATTTGGTGGATTTCTTGGAACAGTCTCCTATGTTCTGTCAAACTGTGTTATAAATGTACTTGTATCTCTTTCCTGAATTTTTATAGATCAACTCGGTAGTCAATTCTTCACTGTAGTCTAAACTGAACAATTAATTAATTTCACCCTTCGAGAACGAAAATTAAACATTTGTTCCGACCTAGAATGTTTAGTACCTAAATGTTTAGTAATTGATTAGTAGACTGCGGATTTTATGCATTTATGACAAAAATAAGTACGTGCAATTTAAAACAGTGGACCTATTAGAAAGATTTAAGGCCGCCAGTGTATTAGTTTCACCTCAATAAAATAATTAAAAGAAGAATGACATTTTTATTTGGCTTCTGTCTTGCAATCAATGCAATCATTTTTTATTTTGCATAAAGATCCGCAGTCTATTGATTAGAGAGCCATATATCTGTTAATGTAAACAATATTTTCAATAATGGTACCGTTCGAGTGCTAAGGGTTAAGACTGGACATCTAATTCCTGAAGTTGCAGATAATTAATTTCCCCTATCATTCACGACTCGGATACATAATCTAGTTCACTCACAAAATATTTTCATTATTCTAAAAAATTCTGCAAAGGGATAACGTATAGAAATGTTGAAGTATGGAAGTATAAACGTAATTAATGTTTAAACGTTCACATGTATATGTGAAGCAAGAAACCCCGCCAATGTATGTAAAAATTAATTCTTAATATTTATGTATTTTATTATGTAGTGTAAGTTCGACTTAGCGATTTTAACCCTCGCAAGGTAAGGTCTAATGGCACATAAATAGTAAGGTCTCTTAGACCCTGACAAATGAATTTCATATCAAATAGCCTCGTTCTTCATAAATTTGGGATAAAGAATAACACAGGATAAAAAGTAAACAGACAGATTTAATTTCATTCATATAAAAATTCTTTTCAAAAATCTGAAGCCGGGGTCTCTGAGACCCCACATTACCTTGCGAAGGTTAATGCATTTTGTCTTCAATTGCACTGTTACAATTGTTGAGATGTATATTACTGTAGTGCAACAAAAAGCATTATTTCTTGGGTTGAACTCGATTCCCTTTTCGGTAGTGCGTAGAGTGTGCTTTAGGTAAAAAAAAAGAATGGCCACCAGAACTACCCTTAAGTGGTGGAGATTTCAATGCCGGCTTCGTGGGGTTCGAGAGACAATGGCCGGAAAGAGGCTCGATGGGAGAAGGGTGCAACAAAATTCAGGTATATATGTACCTCCTTCGTCCAGGGCCCCTTGACCAGTTCCGGATTCACGACCTTTGCCCATCTCTGCTGGCATTGGACGTCGCTTCGATCTGTAAAATGACCGGCTATGGTGTCCCATCGGAGCACCGCGCCCCGTTGTTCCACGCTGCTCACTAACTGCTTCAACAAACCATCCTGGAACAATTATAAACCAAATGTTAATTGATCGCTCGACCATTAAAATAACCAACAAAACTGCACGCTCATTATTCAGATAAAAAGAGAAACCGATGCTATCGGGGTTCAAAATTGTACTTTACAATAGCGACAACATTACCATAAAAAAATGGCACCTGTTTCTCTCCTGTAATCTTGCTAACTCAAACTTACAAGTTGTTAGTGGATTATACACTTTTTCTGAATTTATGGGTTTTAGTAAATGAAAGACGTATGTAGATACACGGTGTGCCATTTCGAAAATTAATACCTTACGAAGAGTCCGATGGCCGACCTCGTTCGGCAGCAGGTGTCCTCGAACAGAATCAAGATTATCGAAATGTGATCGATAAATCGAGGAGAGGCTACAACGATGTATGAAATTTAACTTGTTAATTTGCTTCTTTTTAGTTTGATAAACACGCTTGCCCTTATCTAATATCGCGGAACACGATAAAATTTCAAACTTGAAGTATTGATACAACTTCTCCTTCCTTCTCTTTGCCTCCTCTCGCCAGGTATTCGAGACTAATTAATGGTAATTACTAGACTCCGGATGTTTATGCAAAATAAAAAGTTTGTGCATCAATTGCAAGATGAGCTAAATATAAATTTATATTCTTCATTAATAATTTTAATGTAATATAAAAATAGTATATTAATACTCTCAAAATCATTTAATATTTTCATTGTTTTAAATTGCACTTGCTCATTTTTCTGTTATAAATGCATCAAATCCGGAGTCTAGTAATAATAATATTTGGTACCACTCGGAGCGTGAATCTAAATATAAGAAGCTCAAACCTACATCCATGAAATATTAAAAAAAATTACCGAGTACCGATAAGAAATTCTTCCTAAGTACCATTTTTTTCATGGAGCATCAAATTCACAGTAATCTCTCCGGAATTCGATTTTGGTCGCTTCGATAGATCGATAAATGGCGCATAATGGCCGCGCAAATCAGAAATTGGTCACGCTTGTGACTCTGAATTCGCAATTGCGTCAGAATGGCGAGAATGGCCGCGTAACAAACGCGCGCACGGGATCGATACGCTTCTATGATGTTTCCCACGGGAAACCATACGGCGCGGCTTCTGCTCTATGGTAGCATATGACTATGGGGTGGTCGAGGGCATCTGCCTGCGGACGTAACTCGTTGTAGAAGCTACGAAGGGTGGACCTCTTTTTTTTCGTGGCCCATGCTCATTGTATCCCTCCCCTCGTGTTACATCCGATCAAAGTCACGGCACGATGACGCGATCGCGTGTGCGTTAGGGAATTTTCATGGCGGCGAGATAAAGGGAAGAACAATGAGACGCTGCCGTGCTCTTCTCATCCGTATCGGTGATCAGAAGTTTTCGACCCTCGCGAAATTTTGGTCTATAGTTCAATAACTCCATCACGAATGCATCAGTTTCATGGAAATTAAATAGCATCTCGTGACTTGAACGAGCTTCGCATAAAAGGAATTTTTGAGTCTTCGAAGAAAGGATTTATTTCTTTCATTTTTTACTTGGCATATTATTCAATGGCATAACATTCAACCCTTTACAGTCGGAGCTATTTCAACTTGAAAATTAAACATTTCTTCCGACTTAGTATAATTGCATTGCACATGATTTTTTTTTCATTTTATGGATATTAAATGTGTAGTAATTGATTAGATACTAGCATGTTGAATAACGTAAACAATATTGTGTATAATGGTACATCAATTTTTAATGGTGACTCTGAGTCACCAATTGAGTGCTAAGGGTTAACTCCGAAATTTGAACATTTCGTCTGTTCTAGAATATATTCCTTTTTGTCTTGTTTGATTTATTTATTTATTTTTGTCTCCATTGCATATGATATTTTTCATTCCATGGATATTAAATGTGTAGTAATTGATTAGATACTAGCATGTTGAATAACGTAAACAACATTGTGTATAATGGTACAGCAATTTTTAGTGGTGACTCTGAGTCACCAATTGAGTGCTAAGGGTTAATTCCGAAATTTGAATATTTCATCTGTTCTAGAATATTTTGCTTTTTGTCTTGTTTGATTTATTTGTTTATTTTTGTCTCCATTGCATATAATTTTTTTCATTTTATGGATATTAAATGTGTAGTAATTGATTAGATACTGGATAACGTAAACAATATTGTGAATAATGATATGGCAATTTTTATATATATAGTGGTGACTCTCTGAGTCACCAATTGAGTGCTAAGGGTCAACTCCGAAATTTGAACATTTCGTCTGATCTAGAATATTTTCCTTTTTGTCTTGTTTAATTTATTTATTTATTTTTGTCTTCATTTGATTTTTTTCATTTTATGGATATTAAATCTGTAGTAATTGATTGGATACCAACATGTTGGATAACGTAAACAATATTGTAAATAATGGCATGGCAATTTTTATATAGTGGTGACTCTCCGAGTCACCAATTGAGTGCTAAGGGTTAATTCCGAAATTTGAACATTTCGTTTGATCTAGAATATATTCTTTTTTGTCTTGTTCAAATCACACTTGAACGTTTACTTATTCATTAAACACAAAATTGTTTACTAGCATAGGAATTATTTTCAATTACAGCGTAGAAATGTTTAATGGCGACCCGGAGCAGATCATCAAATACAAAGGGTTAATTTTGTAATAATGTTAAAGAACTTTATGCTTGATAATAAAATGATAATTACACTGATGAATTTTACGTAGGAACAACTAGACTACTCAGATCACTGTCGGTCTGCAATATTGATAAACTTTTTCATTGACTAAATCGGAGTCTCTGTTGAATGGATGGATTCTCGGTATCGCAGCGACCGATGACGCCACAGCAGCGTCAGGTATCAACTGTTAGTGACCGACGACGACGCTTCCTCGGTATGGTCAACAATGTACAATGACGTCACAGTGCCATATGAATGAAATATCTTTTTCATTCTTACAGAGAGTGTACAAATTTTTTATAGTCAATTAAAAGCATTGGTTTACGAAATGATATGCAAAAGAGATTTTCAAAAAATTACAATTTACAAGGTTGCATGCAAAAATAAAAACAGAATTTTTTAAAACTTTTTTATTTGGGCCCTTAATGAAAATTTAAAATATATGTTTTGTAGATCTATGTTAGGTATACACATGCTAAAAATTTCATCGAAATTGGTTGACGCAGGAAAAAATGACACGCATCGAAAGAAGCACGATTCTGTGGATTTTAAGCAGAAACCGTGTAAAAAATCGTGTAAAACTACGATTTTCACCGTTTGTAACCGCTTGTAGCTCGTGTGTATGTTAATCGATGAAATTGATTTCGATGAAATTTTCAGCATGTGTGTAACTACTATAAATCTACAAAACATATATTTTAAATTTTCTTTAAGGGCCCAAATAAAAAAGTTTTAGAAAATGCCTTTTTTATTTTTGCATGTAACCTTGTAAATTATAATTTTTGGAAAATATTTCTTGCATATCACTTCGTAAACCAATGCTTCTAATTGATTACAAAAAATCAGGTCGTTTGGTACAAAAAAGTTATTCTATTTTAAAGGGCGTACGAATGGTTATTACACTCACTGTAGTTAATCCTCGAGGCACCAGGTCACTGATGAAGATCACTCGTAAAATTTAAGTAGCAGTTTCTGTTTAATTACCTCCGACTTGGTCCACCTTCCTTTGTTTATGTGTTTCCCTTGCCCCTGTACGCTTGCATTCGTTGCGGCCGGATTCTGTGACTGATTGGCAGCACCTCGACAGACGCTGCCACTGTACTCGTTGTCAGAGTCTCCACCGCTACTAGAATCGTACCCAGATCGCGATCTAGAACCAAAACAAAGAGTACATTGTTTCCCTCCGGTCTCATAATACCCGAAGATAGGCGAAAGTCATAAACGTCGCACTCCGATTCAATTTCAGGTTTTGGGACTTGTCGAAGTCGTTTTGAGGTTTATATACAGCACCGCTCACTGAAGTTTGGCCGACTGCCAACGCCTATAAACGCATTTAGGAATTTCCTCTCGTAAAATGTTTATTGTAATGTCTCTTTGAAAAACCCTCATTAGTTATGTAGAAAGGTTGTTTAACCTTAGCGAGGTAATGTAGGGTCTCAGAGACCCCAGCTTTAGCTTTTTGAAAGAAATTTTTATATGAATGAAATTAAATCTGTTTGTTTACCTTTTATCCTGTGTTACCTATATTACAAATTTATGAAAAACGAGGCTATTTATGAAATTCATTTGTCGGGGTCTAAGAGACCCCACCTTACTATTAGATCTTACCTTGCGAGGGTTTAGGTTACTCTGTAATAATATAAACTTTCTTGAAGCGAGCGAAACGTTATATAAATGATTATATTTAAAAAATTTTTCTCTTGGCCAAACTTCCATGTGAGTGGTAGTGTAATATTTATTAATTTAACCCTCCGTTGGCACACTGGTTCGTTCATGTCTACGAGAAAATTTTGCTTCTGAATCCTTTCGAAGCGAAAAAGGGGAGAACCACAGTTCACCGAATTTAATCATTAAAATTTTTATTTTTTATCGATGACAGTATAAAAGTAGAGACGTGAAATTCTAGAATTTTTTCAGATTTTTTGTAAGCCGAGAACAGTGAATAAAAATAGACAAACACTGGGAAATAAGAGAGTGTTCCCAGGGAGGATTAATTAGACGTCTTATTTAACCAGAATTTTCTAAGTAAAGCGTTGTTTGATCTACTATATGTAGGTATCATATTTATCTTTGTTGATAACTTTTTCGTAGACTGTTACCGTCTGTAAAAATTTTCAAAAGGTTTTATTGATAAATTTAATGAAGTTTTTAAAAGCTTGCACAAGTACCTTCAATCTCCTAATATACACCTTAAAGAATAATTTAATTATAATACTGAAGAAAATTTTAATGGTTAATGGCCGATGGAGATGAAGAACTGGAAACAAAACAATGTTTACGCGCAGCCTATCATTCAATTTCGCTGCCTTCTACCCCCAACCCCTCACCCACGAAAACTCATTATCGTCCGGGGTCCGAAATTCGCCAGAAGATCGAATACGTGCGAATGCGTAACGGATACAGCTACTTTTTTCGGTACAAAAGCGAAGACGGGAAATCACGGATGGCTGACCATCCATCCTGCGCGTTTCTTCCTCTTCTTTGTCGGAGAACCACCGCCGCGCTCGCCACCCCTTTGTTCTCCACCCTTGCTAGGACCAAGGCGGGCCAAGAGGCAATCTTGACCACAGCCCGGCGAGTGTCAGTTTTTGCGGTTACAGGCGGTTTTGCGTCGTCTTCGTTTTCAAGGACTTCCTGTCCACTTCCTCCGCGAGTCGTCGCCCCGTTCATTCTCACCCCTGACTTCATTACTCCATTGTTTAGAACGGGCTTCCCATAAAATACAGAATCTCGCATAGTATGATCTTACGGAGACTAGAAATGATTTGAAACTGATCATCGAATCAGTTCCAATTCAATCTTGAAGGACATACATTTTCTGAGTATTCAACCCCTACGATTTATTTTATGATTTCGGTGAGAACTTTTTTTTGTAGTTTCTAATTTCCATAAAAAGGAGACAATTTATAGTCTAAATGTTCTCCAATACATTAATAGTACATAAATAGAAGTTTATTTCAGTTTGAAGGCAATTAATAACATTTATGAGATTTTAATAAAACCGCGGAGAATATTTTCGTAAAGGAAAAAATTACTTCAAATGACCTTAGCTACCCTTTTAAGGAAGTACAACATTTTTGGGACAGCCTGTAGAGCCTTTGGAGAATACATAGGCATATAATAATTTCTAATAACCGCAAAATAAATAGTGGTGCAAGGGGTTAACTCTTTGTCGAGTATGGCTCGACATTAGAGAAAGAAAAATGTGAAGGAAACGGGTTTTTGTATATATTTGGTTTTTCCTTTATTTATTTAATTTCTTACTTTTTAGTTAAAAACGAATATAAGTTCCACAAATATAAATTACAACAAAGTTTGAGAGCTACATTTAATATAATTAGTCAACAAAATTGTTTAAAATAAGTAGCAGTCGAGGAACTGTCCTTTGAAGTAAATTTCAAATAAAACGCTTAAAATAGTAGGGAATTGTTGGCAATAAAATTGAAAAATAATTCGGAGTGCAAAGGGTTAAACCTACCCTGTATCTTAGTAATCGGTAGACTGCGGATCTTTATGCGAAATAAATATTGTTTGCATTGATTGCAGGTCACAGGAGCCAAATAAAAATTCTATTCTTGTTTTAATTATTCTATTAAGCTGAAACGAACACATTGATTTACTTAAATATTTTTTACATGTCCTTTAAATTGTACGTAGCCATTTTTGTCATAAATGCATAAAATCCGCAGTCTAGTTATCAGTTTCCAAAAACCGAATTTACATTTATCGTCCAGTCGCGTTGATTTTTCAACGGCATGCCAATTTGATACGGAGCGATGAATGAAGGACACAGATCTAGATTCTAGCGACACATTTACATTCCATCATGGCCGCCGAAGCGTCTAAGTTCGCAGAATGACGCAATTCACCGCGATAGCCGGTTAACCCAAGATGAAACGGGCGTGTATGGGAAACCGCGTACCGCTTGTGCGGCACATACACAGGCGAATCGAACGCAACGGTCCTGCGCTTATTATGTTTACTGTTTCAGCAGCTTACGACCGCGTTTCCGTTGCACACGGCCGTGTCATGCGAGCGTTCGGCGAGCGGCGCTTATTTAACCCTTTTGTTCCGCCAGCGGCCGTCGTAAAGACACCTCCTACATCAGCGTAGCGAAACGAACCGCGTAATTTCTCGGCTTCTTTGGAATTCCGAACGGTTGTACAACAACGCGCGGCGCGGTCCTTGATTTCTGACCAAATGCGGTTTCCGTCTTCCTTTCGTACTTTTAACGCGTCCACTGGCAAACGTCAGTCATATGCGGATTACGCATTAATTCTGTTCATAACAAGACTGCAGATTTTTATGCAGAATAAGACGGGAGCTAACATAATTAGTAAATTAACATAATTAAACAAAAGAAATTACATTTATCATGCTCTCTTCATGTTGAAATTTATGCAGTAATTGTAACATTGTAAATTCGTAGATGTCTCGCTAAAAAGATCTAATTCTTTAACAACCTATTCGTCCCTACATTAGTTTAGTTAACGGTTGTTCGAATGACATCCCATGTATTAACCTTCTATGGGCCGAATTATTTTCTTAATACTAGGTTTACGGAGCTCTAGAAATAACTATTTCACATTATT
>CM052278.1:7758871-7836283 GCA_028455795.1 Lasioglossum marginatum | reverse complement strand
GTGAACCTAAGATTATTTCGTATCTTGTACTCGATAATTTTTAAAGTATTTTTGAATCAGGTACGTTTTTACACTAATACTGTTAATAGTCGACTGACTGCTTACACAATGTGTAGAATATATTCTTGCGAAATAAAAACAAATGCCACAGTACACTTCCGAAAACGAAAATAAAATTAGAAGGAGTAAACCAGCCAACGCGGCTAGTGAACCTATCATTATTTCGACCACTGTAACTCGTCTGTGACCTTATACGAACGGTATCGACGTCGCGACATAGCACGTCCGTGAGAACGAAGTGGTTAAGCGAGTAAATACAGAAAAGTTATTATCTCCCGAAATTTTCGCATGTATCGAAATATTCCTGTGCTCGATCAAAGGGAATTCAAAGACTTTCGGTGTACAGAGGATTACGTATTTCGTAGATAGCATGAATCGGGAGGACCTCGGATGTTATCAGCGAGACCAGTCAATATTCGTTTGGAGTAACGGGTCAAGACCGAGGGCTAATGCGAACTGTTATCGACGCCGGCCCCTTTGGTCGCGTGCTACGAGCTCCGGCCACAATTGATTCTGTCGTCGATTCTCCAAAGTCGGGGACCAGGTGCAAAGATCCATTCGTCCGTGCGCGTCAGCTGCTACCCCCACGACCCACCCCCTCTCGTTACACACGCCTCGGACCAACAAGAACGATCACGATCCACCCATGATCGTTGGTTCTCGGCTGGTTCGAACTCGGTCGCGCGCGCGCATTCTTCAATTTGTGGCTTTAAAAAGCTGCCGCGGGACTACCGATAAAAGGGAACGCCCAGATAAAATATGCGGAATTTCGGTGGAGAGACCGGTGCGCGGCCGGCTATACGGGACCGATCCTACGGGAACACGGTCTTCTGCTTTATCGTCGGGAAGACAGGTGATAGTGACAAATTACCCGAGTGGAACGCGCTACGTGTTATGTCTTGGTTCCGGCCGCTTGTCGCCGATCATCTCGATGACTCGTGAGTCGAATGCGAGCTCAAACTGACTGATCGTATTTCTTCGACTAATGACACGGTGTCCGACGGTCACATTAACATTCGGAAACTTTGGACGAGTCCCTACTGCGATGTCTTAGGAGGGACACGATTGCGAATTTTTTGAAAGACAAGTATTTTCTATGCATCAAATGTTGATTTAATCCTGAGTTACAGTAATTTCTCAAATACTATCCGGGGTCGCAAACGCTGTCCAGTGCCTACTCACTCCACTGCCTGCCGATGCCCATTCTGTCCTTCTCTATGTTCGGCTCTCTATTGAAGTCTCGCTCGGCGCGGTAGACACAGTCATAAATCAAAAATAGTGTCCCTATGCGAACACTCTCCCGTGCAGAACACGGCTGTTGGACAGCGTTTGAGCATTTACTGTATATGGAAACTTACATTCTTCGGAAGCTTTGAGAAGAATTATTGTTCGTAGATAATGCAGTAGTAAGTAGAGAAGAAAATTTTCAACTCTCTCTGAAAATTTTTCGTATACCAAGGGTGATAGCGAGGAACTAACAATTTGTTCAGCAGTACGATAGCAATTAGATGCAGAATTTTAGGTCAAACCCGTATTTCTGCGGAAGGCGAGCATGAAGTTAAGACTTATCTTGTCTTGAGCACGTGTTCGCTTAATGAGTATATCGCTCGTGCGTGTTCAATCGTCTGCCCGTCGAATGACAATAATCTTCGAAGTGAAGTTAAAGAGGACTTCTAAGAGCGTCACTTTCTCGTTTGAAAATTTTCGTAACAAAATGAGATGACTATTTTGCATTGAGGTTTTGCATACACATTTTCTATTTTGTAACGTCGTAACGTATAACATTGTAACGTCGGCTAGCGATCAAGGAATATGCCGACTTTGCGGCATGTTCAAAGGCGGCTTGCCGCGAAATGCGCGGAACGCGAAACGCGAGAACTCATTCGAGAATATTGAAGTGCAAACAATAAAAATCGTTTAGTTTGTAAATACATATAAAAAAAAGAAAAAAACAAGAAAAGAAAGTTGAGTTCAGGAGGATTCGAACTCGAGCCCTCTGGAACATCGAGCAGAACCTCTAACACCATACAACATACTTGTGAGAAGCTTCTCTTCTTTCTGTTATGTACTTGACAGCAACAAACTAGCTTTACACGTATTTTTCTTCTTCAATGTAAGCTATTTCCTAAAATATAATTGTTTAGACTTCCAACTGTAATCATATATTAGAAGATTTAGTCGCATTTTTATATGTATCAGCCTTTCTGTACACGTACCGACTTCCCGTTCGCTCCCATCACTAGCCACCGCAAGGGGACTCGGTCGCTGCGCTGCACAGTGGGACCTTTTGTCGAAATCGGAGACAAAATCAAAGAACTTCCGATAGAAATGAGATAGAGCGATGAAATTTTTTTTAAATTAAAGCTGAAACTTTGCAGAATATGGGAAAAATAGGGAGATTATGGTACGAACGTTTTTTAACCTTGAAAAAATTCGTTAAACTTGCACAATTTCAAGAAAATTGTGGTTTTCCAAATACCACGCGCGGAAAAAATTTTTTGTAACATGCTATATATCATTTCCCGTAGATTTTTTCCCGCTGATTTTAAATCTGGTCTCAAAATTTGTTTACGACCTCAGGATTTTGCAAAAAATCGATTTTTGTGAACAAAACACTTGTATGAAGGTATATTGTATTCTCATATATAAAACACCATAAAAATAAATATAACGAAGTAGTTGAATTTTTACTTGACGTATATCACTTGACGAACGATCACTCGACGTATCGCTGCGATTGTCGCTGGCTCTTCTTGTAGACTACGTGTGACTGTAATGTAATTTAAATTAGTTATCTATTTTCCACAATTATATTTTCATTTAGATAGGAAGTAAGGTAAGTATTTAATCTTTTTAACTGACTTCTCACCAACGAATTTTTTAACTTGTGGTGATACCATTTTTATTATTATCAATATTACAAAAAAATTTTTTCCGCGCGTGGTATTGGGAAAACCATAATTTTCTTGAAATTGTGCAAGTTTAACGAATTTTTTCAAGGTTAAAAAAAGTTCGTACCATAATCTCCCTATTTTTCCCATATTCTGCAAAGTTTCAGCTTTAATTTAAAAAAAATTTCATCGCTCTATTTCGACAAAAGGTCCCACTGTGCGCCGTTACTGATCAAACCGAGCGTTCGCCGGCATACTTTATTTTCTTTGACACTGTTCCACCAAACGGACACTTTTGAGATTTTTATACAAAATAGGTTAGCATTATAGCAATATTAGAATTTTTTGGTAGGTGTCAATCCAGGGGAAGATAGTTAAAAAAATTCCCAGAAAATTAATTAATTATTTTCAACTATAAATAATTAGCAAAAAATTCTGAAAAAAATCTGAAATATAGAGTGTATCTATATCTTTTGTTTGCCGTTTATTCCATGTCGATATCTTTTCTCGTTTTAGAGCAAATTGCATTTAAGTGCGGGGGAATTTACCCCAATATCACCCCTATCAGTGGGGGTAGACATTTGAAATTTTACATAATGTTTTCTTAGACATAAAACGATGTTTTAAGACAGGAATCAGGAAAATCGGAGCGGGGGCCGCTGGCCCATGCTTATCCTGCTATACTCTTTCCGTTCCAGACATAAACGACCCAGGGTGTTCACGGAGGGTTAGGTTAAGAAGGTTACGAAAATGCAGAAAGAGGGAAACCGCTCTAGATCAGAAGACCTCATTGAAACACGTGACACCGGTAGCAAGAGCAGCACGCGTTTACTATAGATTACTGTTATTACACGCACGATGCAGTAGATCGACCTCGGCGCTCGCAAGAATTATGTGCCGAGCGGATAACGGTCGTCACGGATGGCGCTGCTTCGTTTACGGGGCAATCTCCGAGGAGCAAAAAGCGGAGCATCGCCACGGATCCGTGGATAATGGAGCTTGCTCGATGACATCACGAGTTACGTGGCCGAGAGGACAAGTGCAAGGTAATCTCGCCGCGAGGAACTACTCAATGAACCATGGACGCGCTTACTCGAGCTAGTAATCTCTCGTAACCATTCATGAATGACGCCTAGACGAACGCGTCAAGGTGACAACGAAAAAGCCCTGAATGGAGGTTAGCGTAGAATCAAGATCATGGTCGGACGTCCACTAATCATCGTTTGCTAGATTATTTGCCTTCGCTTTAACCCCTTGCTTGAAAACGACAAGATGTATAACGAAAGGAAATTCGCAAAAAAATTCTGAATAATTAAAATTACGGATGATCGTTATTACGAAATAGAATTCCATCCGGGATATGCAAATCTCGAGCAACAATTGATGAGACACGTGTACAACCGAACTATGGTTGGAATTAGAAAGCGCCACTCGAGAAATCGTGCGAGCACGGTATACCTGCTCCACTGGCAGCCATTGGTCGTCGGACCAGTCGTCGTCGCTACTACTTACCTAAACACGTTTCGAAAGTATTGATTATACAGGATGTTACATAATGTGCCGAATACACAAAGAGGATCTATCATCTGCGCTCCGTCGGTGAGTGCACATAAAAGAATATGAATAGATCCGCAGCATCATTGTTATTTACTTTTAAACGACAATCATTTTTTATTCGATATCTAACATCTTAATCTTACGGTGCAGTAGTTAGCGGTGAGAACTATCTACTCGGGGCGTGACGTTGTAGTGCGACATCGCTGAATAGATTAAACGTCTTTGGACCCCTTCCTTTGAAGCGTCCTGTACGCACAACATTTTTAGATGTTTCACAAAACCTTTCACGAAACTATGTAATTTTTGCTAAATCTGTTTATCTCTTTCATAGATGGAGATCTATTATGAATCACTTATACCTGTTTCTACGAGATAGCAATCGGCATGGCAAATTTGGATAGAAAATTCAGGATCGAAAGAGAGGAAGCTGGAGAATCACTGTCTCTAGTGATCAGTCTTCAGATGAATCCAATAACTACCCCCACACAATATGGAACTCCATAGGCTATTACAACCCCGTATTAATCCTCCGTATTAAACAACCTTATTTTGTTCACGACTAATTTTCTTGTTGTTGCCGGTTTTAAAAAATCTAAAAGATTCTGGGATGCATATTGAAGTTCAGAAAATAGAAGAACGATTCTAATCAGCAATCAACATTTTACTACAAAATTGAAAGTAAAAGAAGAATCGAAAAATTAGCTCCAGTTGCCGAATCGGGGATATCACAATTGCCACTCATTATGGCACCCCAACAACTTAGGATTCCCATAGCCCCGATAACCCGTGTGTTTCACCAGAGAACTGAAGTAGCAAACGACTAAAGAAGTTCGAGAATCGAGTCCTCTAATGATCCAAATGCCACCGAGACTGTAGGTTTGATTTCTAATATCGCCATAAAAATTCCGTAGAGAGTGGAGATAAAAGTCTCGTGTCCAATTAGAAGCGCGGCCTTTCCTGTCTTTGTGCCCGAGCTGAGCCGACGAGAACGGCTCTCTCTTCCTCTCCTCGAGATTGAGAATCGAGCCACTCGTCCGGAAAGGACTCATCCCGTGATGGAAAGGGGGGAAACGAGACGTGCGACGCGGTCGCGACGCTAAATGAAACGAATCGGGCATATAGGGTGGATTAGCTTAGGCGACGCAGGATATAAGTTTACATGTACGGTACTGGCGTACTCGCAACTCGTGAACGTGAGCGTGCACGCACCGCCATACAACAGGAGCCTTTGCCAGGCAACGACATCAGGGTAGAAGTCCTTGCGAGAGACATCTGGCTACCACCTGCCTCGATGCCCTCGCACTGCCAAACTTCCCCTCCGATAGAACCCTCCCCGAGCATACGCACCCGCTCCTATGACGCATGCATGTGGATGCACGTGTAGTCGAGGATGCACGTGTTCCCCCGATCGCCTCATGTCCTAGCTCCTCGCCCTCTTCCTTCTCGTTCCATGACCAGGTCGCAAATTGCCACGGATTTTTACCAATTCGCCACTTCCGCGATGCAGCAGTGAAAATTGCGTGAAATCTACACGCTTCAATCCGCTCGAATCAGCCCCACTCTTCTCCCGCTAGGTCACCTTCTATGGCCATTTTCGGATCCTAGCTCTAGTCGTCCTCTAACACAATTCTATATTGTCTAGTACCTCTAGACCACTGGTTCTTAACCCTCATCCGTTCCTCATTTCACAAACTGTATCGGTCCCTATCAAATTGACACACCGGTAAAAGAAGAAGTAACAAATTTTTTAAATCACATTGATGAGTTAACGTTTACATCTCAGGTTTTTCGGTTATGTGTTCCATATTTAAAAAGTATTACTCACGAAGTTTCGGAAAAATTCGCTTACAAATAACAGAACAGTATAATTTATTTCGGGAAAAGCTGTGTCAAATTGACGCAAGGGACGGATGAGGGTTATCCGGTGTTCCGCGAAATTATGAAAGCCGAATTTCTTTTTCTTAACGATTTTTATAATATAGATATTAATTTAAACGTTTTAAAAGTTTTCGTTTGTTTTCTGGATCATCAATTTTGGTGTTCCGCAAATTTTTCGTACAATCAAAATCAAAAATTGTTCCCTGATACAAAAAGGTTAAGAACCTCTAGATTCTGCTAGCACCTCTAGTCGTCTTCTGAGGCAGCATTTAATCTTTCAGGAACCCTAATCACCCTCTAAACCACTGTATCGTATTCCAGCAATAGGTTACACAACAAAAAGAAACGTAAGGATCTATTCAAAATTCGTAACCAGCCAAAGAGGCGTCTCTGGTTTCACCATTAATATTTCGAAACTATTCTCCAGATAAATGCAGAAAAGATTTATGAAAAAAACATTATAGAGTGAACATTTCTTGGAGGGGCGGTGGAAGGTTCCGGCGAGTCCCTCGCTAATAGCGTCATTGTCTTCCTAATGTCCTCTGCCGGTCTGACCGACTGAGCAACCCCGACGTGCGCATATGTCACTCAAAAGCGGCCGTGTCCTGGGCAAGGTAGGCAAGGGAAATTCCCGCAGCCCCTCCGGGTGTGTCGTGTCGAGGTGGAAAAAAATGCAAAAAGTAGGGGAGGGTGGTGAGAGAAAGAGAGAGAGAGAAGGGAGGGGGTGAGAAGCCCCTCGGAGGTTCATCCCCCTTTTGGGCCTCGACGTGCGCGTCGCCGCCACGCCTCGACCCCGCGGCGAACGCGCCCGGCGACCAATTGTAAATCGAGCGAGGAGCCACCCGGTGCTCGTTCCCATGACAAGTGCGATGGGTAGTTTCTCTCCATCGTGAATCTTTAATTCCACCGTGGGAATCGGGGGAAATCGACCCGGTCGATCTCGCGCCCGTCCAAAGACGATGACGATCCCGAATCCTATCCGATCCGAGCGCACCTTGCTAATGCCGGCTGATTAGAGGGTCCACCATCCGAGAGCAATCCTGATTCATCTGGCGACCCGACCCGCTGGTCACGAACCGGGTGGAAGCTGCCGATATGACTCGGTAGCCGGTCATCGCTATTAATTGAGAACGGGTAGGGTGAAAAGCGTGCACACACTCCTGCCCCTCGATTGCTCCCGCCACATGTTCCTCCTTCACTGCGCGTCTGGCAAACAGGGACACGACCAAACGTGATATACGTTCTCCTTTGACGCTATCCTACTTTTTTATTCAATAATTAGGGGGCTTTCATTCGCAGAATACGTACACGCAGTCTTCTCAAACAGATTTTTGATCGCGTTTACGGGAGTCAATATTTCATGTTCATGACCATTCCTTGCAATTGATACTCGACGGTCCTTCTATTTTCTAGATTGTTTAGTATCCCTTCTTTTTTGGAACTTTTGATTTTCAGTGGGCACAAAGGGTGTAGGAATTCATCTTTCCGTTCGTTTACATTCTTTACTTTCACCATATACCTTTTTAGAGACTTTGATTTTCGTTTTGTAGTGCAAAGGGTCCAGAAACTACATTTTGGAGGATAGAAAACTCTGAAAACTCTGACATGGATGTAGAAACTAATTTCGTTGTGCTTTACGTTTTTGTGTAGACTCTTCGATCGTTGTACATTTTGCTTAAATTAATCTACAAACACGTCACGTCTCGCAAACTATCGGTCCAGATTGAAAAATTCGGGTTAAGCCTGGAACAAAGGACCAATACCTGGTCGCCGAAGAACAATGCTGAGCCGCCATCAGTTTACGAGTCTCTCGATCGGACCCTCGAGGAACCGATGACTAAAATTCTCGAGCGGACAAAACGCTTGACTCCGGTCGCCATCGCAGTTCGCCGCGAACAAAAGACCGTTCGCGTTTTACGCTCGACCGGGAATCGGCGGGTACACGGTCGGGCACGCGTTCAGCCCGAAGAAAGGCGGCAAAGAGAGATCAACGGAGAGAGCTTGCTGAAGAAGCTCTCGATCGAGGAGCGGAAGACGGATATCATTATAAATCTGCGGGGAAGGAAGATTGGTACTTGAGAACACGGAGAGAGAGAGGGGGAGCGGGAGGAGATATCATTAGAATTCATCGTGTGGCTGTTGAGCGAAAAGCAGCGTCAGTCTATCATTTAGTCGTCCCCCGAGCCGAAGGAACAATTCGAAAACATATGCTCCGGTGCTTTTGGAAGACTCAATGGAATATAAGGCGTCGCAGGCGGGAGCGAGAGAGAGGGAGAAGAGAAGTAGAAGGAGAAAGAGAGAGAAGCCATGCAAAGGCTTCGCTATACATATCGTCAAAGTCGTTCCAGACTGTGGTCTTTCTTGACTGGAGCAGATGCTGGAAATCAGGCTCGCCCTTGTGCACCCCGACGATCGGCGTCGTCGACCCTCGGAAGCGAGAGAGACGGAGAGCGACGAGTGTACCGAGCCCGGCATCGGAAATAATGATACGACATACGACCAGAAGAGGAGAACAGGGCTAAACGCGGAGAAAGAGAAAGAGAGACGGGACGTATAAAGGTGGTTCCATCTTCCCCGGGGGGAGACTTCCTCGAGGGGATTCCTCGCGAATCTCGTCGCAGCAAACTGGAATCCCTCGGTACGAAAATGTTTGTTAGCCGACGAGACGCGTCTTAGGGTGCTCTGTATTCCGTCACGTGGTGGTTGCCTCGCCGTCATTGTCCGTCGAGAAGCCTTTAAAAGAAGCGCAGCTGCCGAAACGGTTATTTAATTGTCAACCCGGGAGGACGCGGCGCACTGTTGCGAATTTAAAAGCCCGGACACGGGTGTCGTGTCCGACAGGACTGCAGCAACAGATCTTAAACGTTATCTAGTTCGAGAGAAAGACGGTGGACCCCGCCATTATAAACCAGTGAATCGCTCCGGGAGCGCATTGTTGTTCCCCGCGGCTCTCTCCTTGCATTTTCTCTAAAATTAGAGTGCGACGGGAGCCTTCTAAGTTTACTATCGCTCCCGCGGACCTGCTCTCCCGGGGGATCCGCTTCGTTTCTTCGGGGAACGACCACACGCCGCGAACTTCTGCCTGCTGCGCTGATATCTCGTGCGTCTGTCTCTCGATCCGAATCGTACGTATCCGCTCATTCGAATTCTCGGCAACGTAATTTCTGTTGCCACGCTCGTGTTTCTAATGCCTCGAACCATGCTAATCGTACTAATTGACTCGGTTACTGAATGCGTGCAACCGACGAGCTAACTCGGCTTTTCCGGTTTACGGGTCTAACGCGCTGGAGAAACGGAGATAGAAAATAGGTCGGCAGAATGCTACGGTCTCAAGAAACTGTTTTCGAATGTCGTCGATTTTTTATTACCCGTACGACATCTTGGAGGTCCATGAAAACCTTGTAGACTCTTTATGCAAATTACTTTTTTCAAGCTACTTTATCGAAAACAGGATAGAACATCTATTCCGCCAATTGGAAGATTTGTTACCGAATAGTCAACATCTACTTGCGAAATTGTGTCAACATATTACCAACGATTATTTCATAACCAACTCCCCAGTAACGAGATCTAATCATTTCTTCTGTAGACGATCATATTAATAGGCTTCCGGTATTAAAGTATTAAATTACTGGAGCTTCCGATGAGAAAAGTTATGTAGTTTCAATCTCGAAAATAGAAAACGACTCAGCGAATTTTCTGTAACAGATTCTTTCTTTTAAAATCAATTTTTTACACAGCCCGTCTACAAACGCCGCGCCAAAGTTAAATTACTTGCAAATGTTTAAAGGTCGGCCAACGATCCGGTGCGAAGTTGAAAGATACGATCACAGCGCGCAACAACAAGATAGTGAGCACGAGCATCGATCGTCGCGCGCCAAGCCTCGAAATCAATCGCGGAACCTCGTCAATGGATTTCCCCTTGGCAACCAATAAATCCGTAACCGCGCGTCGCTAAGAATCCCGATCACGTGTTTCCTGTCCTATTCCGTCCGCGCGAGTAGCATCCTGCATTGAGAAAGGGCATAGCAACGTTTCGCAGATCGGCGGATAGATTTCCATGGAAATCGTGACAAGATAGAAACCTCGGGCCGTAACACGTGCCGACGATCCTCTCGACTCTCAACACGTGGACTCGCCTTGAAACTTGGGCAGCCTCTCTTGCCGACCCGCGTCCTTTTTACTCCTGTCTCTATTCGTTCCCGTTCCCCGTGTCTCGAGGACGAGCACGAATCGCCGAGGAATGTTTGCGAAGACCGGCCACGTGTTTCGCAGGACACGCTCGTTGCAATTCTGTGGGTTTCCGCGTTTCACGGCTCTCGAATCTCTCCAGCTTCTTCCCAGGATCTCGCCTAGGTGCGAAGTCTTAAAACATTCGACGGGACCCGTCTTTGTTGCCGCTCCGAGGCGGCCTTGATGCTTTCCTTTTTCTACGCGCGATTCCGCGTGTGTTCGACGGGCTCGGAATCTCGATTTACCAGATCGACTTTTTCTCCCGCTCTATGCCCCTCTTCCCGGCGAACTTTAAGGATAACGGCGCCCGGCTATCAGATCCTGCAATCCGCCTATACAGGAAGGTTGCTCGAACCTTTTTGAGAACCTCCTCGGTATCTTGAAATGTACCAGCACTTGATCAAAGTTGTTCGTTATTCACGAGACATAAAGGATCTAGCTTCGATTAGCCCTTGCATTAAGATTCTACGATTGCAATGATTAGAACTTCTTTGGGGTTTGTAACTGACTAGGAAAGAAAATGTATATTTATTGATCAATATTGACTATGGTGAAGTAGAATTTTATTTCAATATGAAGGGAATTAAGAACTAAAGAAATCTTAAGAAAGCGGTACCAAATAAAATCCTATTTTTATTGGTAATAACATTTGTAGGTCCAAATTGAATAAAAATCGTACTAAATTCTATCGAATTTGATGCTCCAGCATGTTCCGATAATTTTTAGAAACTATAAATGTATGAAGTTGTACGACTCGATATTTATAGTTTAAGGGGTTAATAAATTACTCGTACATTTTGTATCCACCCGTGTATCAGATTCCTGGCTTCTTTGTTCTAGGGATTCTTGCATTAAATTACATCGAGATATCTGTATCAATGTAAATCAGATTCTAATTGTATTCATTGTGGGACTCGAGATTTTAGGATGGTTGAGAAACCGTTAATGGGCTCTTCTACGGAGATTCTTGCGAAACGACTACCGTATCAGCGAGGAACGAATAGAAATTAGCATATTGCGTACTACTATTTTTTAGAAGCACGCGGGGTATTAAACTCTTAATTTTTCAGTCAATATAGTCTCTTATGTTGTTGTTTCGAAGCAGCGGTAGCAATTGTTACGTGATCGTTGGGCCGAGCAAGGGAGCGCTGGATTCGAGCGCGATCGGCGATTTGTTATGCACCGGGCGGATATTTAGCGCGGATTCCGGGACGGTTGCGGGACATTTGACTAATGACCACTGAATATGTAACGCGCGCACTTCGAGTGTGGACAATACGGTCCAAATTAAGGCAATTCAGAAAATAGTCAAAGGCGGCGGCCAGTTAAAGGACAGAGAGACGCGAAGCCCTCGCCCCCCCCCCCCCCCCGTCTGTGCCGGCAAACGAAATAAACGACAGGAGAATTCTCAACGGGTTCGATCTGAAAACCGGGTTTAAATCTCCTTAGTCGGGGACGGGTCGAGCCGGGCTGTAGACCTGCGAGAGGAGACCGGGATATACGGGCCCAGTCTTTCCCTCCGGCCCCGGCTCCGACCACGGCCGATAAACGAGCCTAAAGTGGGATATCTGCTAGGCAACAACAGGGATAGCCGAAGGATGCTTCCTTCGGAGAGGTGCCCGGTGCTTTTCTTTTCTGCCTGCCTGCGTGTTTGTCTCTTCCCCCACCCCGCGTCCAGGCCCCTGGCCCCGGGCCTGACAGACCCGCTCGGGACCCACAACCTACTGGGTGACTTTTTAAAAATACGGCCCCGTCTTTACCGACGCATTCGTAATCGTCGACGGAAACGGGACTCGAACGGAATCCCAAAGAAACAGAATTTCCAAGAACATTACCGAAGATTAGCCTTTTCAGTCTAAGATCTTCTTTCCTAGATCAGTCCCTTTCCGAATACCCGATACATTTCGGCTACATTCAGCGTTGAGCAAAATTTTGGTAATTATTCCATTTGTGCGCCATTTAAATGGCCAATAATCTTCAGCGTTGTTATCATCCATATTCTATTTTATAAATGTTGGATATATAGGCTAATTGTAGGCTATACAATAATTGTAGCTAAATGTAGGCTAATCATTGTGCTCGTGCTAGGCACAATAAGTAAACTGCGGATCTGTACGCAAAATAAAAATTGATATGATAAATTCTTGAATTCTAGATATTCTTACATTTTCTTTTAACACTGAACTTACCGACCACGAAAAGCGATTAAAATGTTTCACGTTACAAAAATGACGAGGCTCTATTTATTTAGATCTTGTGCAATTTTTATCGCGATATCTGCTTGGATAAAGGAATTTATCAAGTCCATGCAAGCGACTTCATAATTTCAATAACTGTGAATTGAAAAATATAAAACCGGTCATTTGACTTTTTTAAAATTTTTTTAAAATCTCTACTGTTTGAAATTACACCTACCCATTTCTGCAATAAATGCATAAAATCCCCAGTCTATATAACAATGCTTTAATACATATTTATTTAGAATCAGTTTGCTTTCAGGAAGACCGACGATTTATTAACAGTTAAGGGCCAGGGTACATTTCGTCAATTCAAAGTACATAATAAGATTGAGGTGTGGACAGCTATTGTGACGATAACTGTACACTAGCGGGTCTTTCAAAAAATAGACTATAACCTCGGAAAGAATATTCCTTCGGGGAACTAGAACCATTTTTAAACATCTGTTTATTATGTAGGATTTTCCAGAGGATTAAGACGATTACAATGAAACGACCGATGGGACAGTCTTTGTTCAAACGTGCCGGAAGCGATTTACGACTCGACCAACCCCATCATAAGATTATAAGTAGACTGCGGATTTTATGCATTTCTGACAAAAAAAAGGTAGATACAATTCAAAACGTTGGATACATTCAAAAGATTTATGAACATCAGTGGATTAGTTTCAGTTCAATAAGAAGAAAGAATTAATTATTATAAGAAATCCGCAGTCTAAAAATGTGTTGCGAGGTTTGTAAAAATATTGTACATACACTGTTTACCCTACCGGGTAACCCTACAAAGTTTTCGGAATGGTCCGGGATTTAAAATAATATAAACGCGCTAGTTGGACACGGCCATATAAAAACATTGTACAACCGGCGAGGCGGCTCAATCTATCAGAGATAAGGCCGCATCCTTTGATATCGACGCCGAAACGGAGACTTCCGTTTCGAGCGCAACGTTCCAGGACGTAGTACCTTATATGTATTTTAAAATTTTTCTGCATTCAAAATATAAATTTTAAAAGTTAAGTAAAAGATGTCTCCGTTTCGAGCGCAACGTTGCACGACGTTCATTGCGTGTACAACGGCATGCTTTGCGCGTTTGTTTTGACAAAACAAAGCGAATGGTAGCAGGCTCGTTACCGGTGACAGTTCGCGCGAGATAAACCCCAGGACCGAACAGAATTTGAATGGGAAGATAACTTTGCAACCGAGCTTGGGAACCTGTTCGAATCCGGCGAACGAGATTGCAAACGATTCGCCGTTGCATCTCTCCTTTGTTTCCTGTATGTCGAATGACAAAAGATTATTCGAGAATCATGCGGAATTTTAATGGGTCGATTTGATCGACGAACATAATCTTAACGAACTGGTTACACGAGTTGCCCCGTGATAGCATTCACAAGTTTGTCGGCTTGATGCGTACCGAACTTAGAGTTTTGAGGTTAGAGCGTGACACATTCTCAGGTATCCTAACTAATTATTCATTTCATAATAGATTGCTTTATAATTGATTTAATGGGGAGGTTGTTGTAAGTTTAATGCTAGAAAAGAAGGTCATTAACGTTAAATAAGAAAACGTGGTAACACGTATTTTATATATTGTTTAAACAAACAGGGTTTTCTAATGTTCAATTGCATAGTTGGATTTCTCGTTATAAACTAAACAATTTTGCAATTTACAATTGTTTTCCTATTTCACCCTTCCCCTAACCCTTAAAATAATGAACGCGTATTTTTGTGACAGTACTTTCCACCAAAGTTACACTAAATTGACAATTGACAATTCGATATGCAGTACCGGTCACTGAAGTTTGGCCGATCGCCGACGTCCATTAACGCATTTAGTAATTTCCTCTCGTAAAATGTTTATTGTGATGTTTCTTCGAAAAACTCTCGTAGGTTATGTAGAAATTTAAGATTACTATGTAATAATATAAACATTCTTGTGTGAAGCGAGCGAAAATTTTTAAATCATTATATTTTAAAATTTTCTCTCTTGGCCAAACTTCTGTAGTGTATATTCCCTTACGCAACAGTGCCTCTCAACCGATACGTCGACAAAAAAGTTGAGATGACTAAAAAGCTTTCCGCGAATAATATAAACATCAGGTAAATGGCTCAATAAAAAGAAACTCATTGATATTCAACGACCTTTCGAAGAAGAAAAAAAGAAGATAAAGTATCAATAAAAGGAATATCTATTACCAGTTTTGACTGTATTTTGTATCTGAAAAGAAATCACTTTGAATCCAATACTTCGACAATTGTAACGGTAACGGGAACCGTTCCCTTAGTGCTTCTTCAATTTTATCTCTACTCGAAAATTCGCGTCGAACAACGAGGGATCGGTTTGACAGAGGCCCGTTGTCATCCCGATAACGTGTAAACGGTTACTTACGCCTCGGTTGGTGGCGGCGAATAGAACGACGAGTGGTAGGCACCAATATCCAGGACTTTCGCTGGCACGAGGAGTCCATTCGACACTACATCCATTCTCACGAGGGTAGTTTCCCAGGAAAACTCGCGGTCAGGGTCCGGCGAATGCTGGACGGGCCTCGGTCCTAAAGACTCGAACCGTCACTGTCCTCAGTACATCGACAGCAGAAATTCACGTGGTACGAACCATTGTCGAGATTCGTTTTTGTCGCGAATACCGCGTGGTGGAGCCTCGACAAGTTCAAAATCCTGAGGCGACGACGCGAATCATATTTGAGCGAAACACGCGTGTGTACACGGTCGGTCCACCAGGCTTACAATGTCGTCGGGTTCCCACGAGGCTCGCGCGAAAACATAAGAATTCCGTGTGCCCGTCTTTGTCTGTTTCTGTCGGTAACAATGCACCCTCGTGGCAGCAGCGGATCCCGCACACACGTACACACACCATTCGCGATTGGGACCGTTTCGAAGAGGATGCTCGGTAAAACAGATGGTCGTTGTTATCAGTAGCGAGAGCGGATAAAGGGGGAGGGTTTGGGTACACGCGTCGCGACAAACGCGAACAGCGTACTCTTCGAAAGAGAGAGAGAGAGGAGCAAAAGAAGGGAGGGAGAAGGTCGACGCGTGAAAAAGAAAGGGACAGGAGAGGGATATTAATGTAACACTTCCGAGGACCGTTGGAGATTCTGTCGGAAGATGTTCGAGGCTCCTCCGATCTTGTCCATAACGTGATTCTTTCCGTGTGGCTGTGGTGTGTCGCGACGCGCGCCCAAAATCGAGCAGAGTCGCGCGAGGCTGGTCCTGACGGATCGGCGTTTAGATTTGAACTGGGGGTACCCGGCTGCTTCGCCGGCAGCCTGCGCGTACAGTCCCTAACGTGCTGGGCTGTTGGCAACGCGTGGTGGGGGAAGGGTATAGTGGACCGCCAAGGGAATGGAAGGACAAGAGGGGAGCCATTGGGACGACGAGATGCTACGGAGGGCGCGATGAAACTCTGGCCCCCGTCCCTACAGGCGGCTCCACTCTGCTCGACCTCTGTCTGTCTCTTTCTCTCCTTCTCACTCGGTGTCTGCCCTCGGCCCTGCTCATTCAACTCGGGGAAAAAAGCAGCCGGACGCCGATGCTGCGACGAAAGCTCTCTCCTTCACCCTTCCTCGTTTTCGAATTAACATGTTAAGCGCCGCCACGATCTCCCGGGAAAGACTAGTCACGGGTCTATTAAGGAAACTGAACCGAGCTACTTTTTGCTCGAACCGGAGCTCTAATACTATTTCAAATAGTAAATAGTAGATAGTCTATTTTAGTAATCCTGGCCAGCTTGATGAACAACTCGGACCGGACGAATATAAGGAAAAAGATACGAGTCAAATTGTTTGAAGAGGAGGCGAAAAGAATCTACTTCATACTAGGTGCAATGAAAATTAGATCTCTCTGCTCTAGATTCTCTGCCGTAAAATCAACGTAATTTATTGAAAGGAATGAAAATTGTAAAGTTAAGATATGCGATACTAAGAACACTCTCTACATTCAATTAACGAAAAAATTCATTTACATAATATACATGGACAAATCATTCCATTTCTGGGAAACAGGGTACTCAAGGTGTTAATACCCTATGGGGAATGCGACTAGAGCACGACAATTTTAATTTACTTATATCGAACATTATTATTTATTTTTATTTTATATAGTTGAGGGGCCACAACAATTTTTTATTCGTGAAACTGAGAAAAAGGGGGCAATCAAATAATTTATTACTCTATTTTGCATAAAGATCCGCTGTCTATTTATTACTTGAAAAAGAGGGAGACTCGGTAGTTTGAAGTAAGAATATACTAAGGCGTTTTCGAGATTAACGTGAATTAATACGGTGTTGTTCCACGGCTGATGGAGGACATTATCCATTTACTGTGTTAGCGACGGTGCAGAGGGTGCGAGGAAACTGAAGCTGTTTCTATGGGGTTCGCGCAAGTGTGTTGGTGTATCTACATGGGCTCTCGGCCACCCATCGTCTCTCTACTCGTGGATACGGCTGCCGAAAGGCGATATTGTGACGAAATTTTCTTATACAACTAACAGATTGTACAATAGAATTATTTCACACCCAATCTAATAAACTGACTAATAGAACAAGTTTTGCTCACTTTCTCAACAGGCTTCTATTTCGAAATCTATGTTGGGAAGTTTGATTTCTATCTCCAATTTCCTTTCTTTCCTTCGACTTTTTGATTTCTGTGTAATTAAAATGCTTTCTACTGTAACGAAGACGCTACCGTTTTTCCATTAATCGATATTTGCAACATTATGTGTACGAGATTCCAGCGGTGAGTATGTATGATATATTCAAAATGTTCAAATACAGTTTTCAGTCTAGGTACAAACATATTATAGTTAATTGTAGAGTGTAATTTAAAAACATCATTAAACTTATTATTCAGTGCGGAGAATGTAAAATTTAGTCTTATCTTGAAGATCTCACGAATTCTTCGGCACACCGTACGTTTCCTAAGTTTCTGAAGTAGGAAAACTTCCTGTTACGTAAAGACAGCTGTTGCGCGCGCGCCAAAAAGGCAAGGAACCATTTCGGAAGAATCCTCGGGTCACACACTCAGAGGAAATAGGGATACCCCTATTTTGGGGTTTGACACTGATCGTTCCTCTTCCTCTGACTGTTCCCCCGGAACACGAAAGTATCACGAGGACTACCGTCCAGACGTTCCCACTTATGTAACAAATTTCGAAAAGGACATACTTGGTGTTTGCTGTGCAGCTAGAATCAAGCGATCAAAATTTTGGAAATTCAGAATCCCCCATTTCCAAAATTTATTCTATAACGGTTTAGACAAGGGAAACTTTTTATTTCCTGTTGGAAAATATCTTGTGGCAGAAGTGAAACAGATATGCCATTAACATTGTTTAATATACTGGTCTCCTTGTATTTTAAAATTTTTCTGCATTTAAATTTGAAGTCAATTGTAAGAAATGAAAGTTAAGTAAAAATGTATCTTGTTTTTGGTCATCATTATTAACTTTTATCATGATTCCACATGAACGATTAACTGCAGCCTTCACAAAGATAAATAAAATTCAACGAATAACCAAACAGATAGGAAAAATGCTCTGTGTAAACGATGTCGAAATTCGATCAATTGTGCCTACTCGTTCCACCATTGTCGGGAGACAACGTATAATTCATGCAGCGTAAACGAGCTCCGCGGGAAAAACTCGAATCGCTTCGATGGCTCATGCATTATTCATTCGGTCACGCGACACAATGAATGATTGCAAGGACTAATTCAAACAGTTCCCGGATTTGTCAAATAGATCAGTGAGCTTGGCGAGGTGTGCTCGTAAGAGCGATCGCTTTAGAGTTTAAAGTTTAGACGAGAGATCTATCCACAGGTTAGGCAAACAGTGTTCGATAGGTAGAATATCGGAAACAATGCGAGTTCGTGCGAGCATTTCCGGTGCCACCGATCCATCCTAGTAGTACAAATACAGGTGTCGGCGAAGGAGATGGTTTTGTGCGGCGCTGGTGAACGTGTGAATGCCTCGACACGCAGAGGAAGTGGTGGAGAGTATGAGTAGTGAAATTACACACTACGTATGCTATCGAGATAGCAACAATTGGTATTCGGCATCGTAAGAGGATTCCTCGAGGAAACGGATGTGGCGAATCTCGGACATATCTTGCAGCCAGAAAGAGTACAATGAGATGGCTTCCTGGACCTCGATCGAGATGAGCCTTTTTTTTAAACCCCTAACTGGTTGGGCAGCCTTCTCTCGAGCCAACAGTTACATGTACTCGGAATGCAATTTTAGCAAGACTATTCATTTATCATTTCGAATGTTTTGTATATATGCTACTCTAAAAAGAACCTTAACAACATTTTGTTCAACAACATTCCCAGAAGAAATTATTATCACTAGACTGCGGATCTTTATGCAGAATAAAAATGTTCTGCATTGATTGTGAGAAGCAGGAATAACGTAAAAATTGATTTCATCCCTTAACGACTTTGTTACATTAAAAGCAACATTACAACATTCTTGGATATTTTTAATCATTTACTCTTTTATATTTCGCCCAACTAAATTCTTCATAAATGCATAAAGATCCGCAGTCTAATTATCACTATCAATATTTTACTCGAGACATCTTCTGAAGAGTCGACTAAAACATGAAAACGTTTGTTGTCAACTATTGACTTTCACAAAATTATTTGACAAGGTAGATGTTAACCTCCTGACCAGTTACAAATTGAGGATTATCGTTCATTGAATTATTAAGGATTGGAGACTACGAAGCGACTTTTTTTATCGTAAACATATTGAACGATATTCGTCCTTTAGAGTCGGTAATTGAAGAAAGTTACAGTGATGGCCAAAAAGTTAAAGTGTTGATAAATCCAAAGTCTATCATGTTGATTTTTCTGCAAAAATTAATATCCTCAGATCGTGGGAGTTTCATCGCCTGTATTGTTCCTCACGGAGCATGACCTGTATTCCTGGATACCGAAGGGGGGTTAAAGTCAGTGTTCTCCTCGGAAACCCCGCTGAAAATCGCGCGTGGATTCCGCGATGGGCTGGAGGTCGTGATACCACTTTAAAACGCACGAGGTACCGGACCAGTGTTTTCAAAACAAAGGACAGACGTGTTGCCTGTGAGAACGTAGTTTAATACCGATGAATACTACTCGCTCGGTGCACGCCTCGGGGTGCGTCTGCATCGTTGCTCGCGAATACTTTCCCACCGTGGAGTCTGTAGCTGGAGCAAGCATCGACTGTACAGGCTGTTTCTTAATATGTGGAAAGCTGGGAGGACGAGCGCCACTCGAGGAACGAGGAAGATCCGTACGAACCCTTTGTTTGACATGGTGACTGTCAGCTCGTTCATAGATAATACAATTGTCGTAGCACACCCTTGAAATTTTCCTTGTAATTTTTTGTAACATTCTGATTTTTCTTGTGATTTTCTTTCTTGTAATTTTCTTTCTGGTAACCCTGTAGTAATTTTTTCTGTAATTTTCTTTCTTGTAACTCCCTAATTTTTCTTCTGATTTTCTTCCTTGTAACTCTCTAATTTTCTTGTAATTTTCTTTCTGGTAACCCTGTAGTAATTTTTTCTGTAATTTTCTTTCTTGTAACTCCCTAATTTTTCTTCTGATTTTCTTCCTTGTAACTCTAATTTTTCTTGTAATTTTCTTTCTGGTAACCCTCTAATTTTTCCTGTAATTTTCTTTCTGGTAACCCTCTGATTTTTCCTGTAATTTTCTTTGCTGTAATTTTCTTTCTTGTAATTCTCTAATTTTTCTTGTAATTTTCTTTCTTGTAACTGACAGTTTCCATGGGATCCTTTTGATCAAGAGCAGTTTCGTACTGAAAAACACATACTCGTGTACGTACATACGTGTTTACGCGAACTTCTCTTCTCGTTTTTGTCTCGAACGGCTTAATTGGCGCAATTATTGAGGAACGCCCTGTACAATCGCAAACAGGTCACGGAGTTCTCGATCGGCGTGCATTCGTGACCCACAGCGGCGTTTCAGCCTATTTTCTGCACGCTCGTTCGTGTACACAGAGTATTTCCTTACACGTGTTGTATTATAGCCTGAACATTATTTTCTGTATCTTACAATTATTTAACATTGTGAATCTATGTTGATATTCATAGTTCGATGAGCTATGCATAGGAATTTCTAGCGTGTGACGATGCCCACATTCGAACTTCAGAAAATCCGGTGCCAACACCATGGGTGTTCGTCTCATGCAACGCAGGGTGTGGGCTCCAAATATTTTTCACTTCACTGCACGGGGAACTCGATAAAGTGTACCTTTACCCACGATCAGAACTCGAATCTACTCGATTTCCACTCTGGAACAAAGGAGGTAGTGTATCAGCCACGAAATAATTATGTTACACTCGTTACTCGTCAATAGACTACTAATTCGATTCTATATTTTCTACAATTGTTTACCAATTATTACTGTGTTTTTCATTGGTCATACGGAATTTTGATTTTGCGTTTGATGGAAAGCAACATCCCTTTTAAATTCTTCTTAAAAGTTTTCCAATACTTTCGCTGACAAACAGCAAGCTTGTAAAAACTTGTGAAACAGTAAGGACATTTAAAGAACTGAAAAATAGTGTTGGATTATGTTCAACTCGCTGAAATTATTGAAACAAGACAGAAAACTTGCAGATAATAAATTAGTCTACATTTGAGGCATTTACGCGTTGAATCTATAAAGTGCATCACCGAATACCGTAGGAAATTTTGGTGACCGACATAAGGGTTAAATAAGGGATCATAACAATACAGTGTAAACCTACATTTTTGTTTCGTACCGAATGAGAACAAATTATGCGTTAAAATAAGTATCGTTAAAATAAAATAAGAAGTCGACAGTCTTTATTAGTTGTTCAACCCTCTGAAACATAAAAGGATTATTGAAGCAGCTCATTCATCCCGCCCCGAAGAGCTTCGCGCGATCGAGGCGGTAAACAACCACTTTACAAGCGGGAATAATGATCACGGGTGAACATATCCCGAAGAAATGCTTGCCATTGGAACCATAAGGTATCCCGTATAAACGGCACGAATCATGGGAGCGTAGATGGTCCCAGAAGTCGTCCGAGCTGCAAGACGACCGGACCGTCTAGCGTTCGTTAGCGCGGTGGTTCCCGGGAAGCGGTTATCTCGCGTTACTGCTAATGAGACGAAGAAGGAAACGAGCGGAGACAAGCTTGGCCGAGCTGCGACGAGCGGAGACGAGCGGGCAGATCGAGGACCGTCTTACACCGAATCATGGGACGCGGAATTCCATGGGCGATTGTACAGGTTCTTTGAATCGGTACCGCGACGACGGAGTCGCTACGGTGTGAATTGGCCTTTACGTGTGCTCGTGGAAGGTTGAGCAAGAAAAATAAGTGGAGAGGAAAAAGAGATGCTGAGGAGAAGGCGAGGACGACGCGAGAGGAGGCCGGGGGGACACGGAAGAGAAAGAAAGACGCGCGAAAGACGAAGAAACAAGAGGATAGGGTCGGCAGCAGAACTGCCTCGGCGAGAGGCAAGCCGAAGCAAGGCCTCGCGGTTTTCGACGATGCTTTCGTTCTGAGAACCGATCGCCGAGCTCGAAAACGCGAACGTCCGACAAAAGCGGGCGTCGCCGAGTCGACATTGATCCACTTCCACCACGGATTTAAATCCTAATGGGAAGACACGAGACTCGACCGCAGCTACCGAGGACTCCAACAGTTCATCGGGCTATCGACGCACAGCAGGCCAGGATCGCAAAAAGCAAAATTCATGTTGTCAATTAGAAATTATTAGTTACAAATAGTTCTAGGGGTTCTCCGGAGATTAGAACCTGCGTCCCGAGTCTATCTTCCCCTTCCACGACGCTGAAGAGAGGGAGTAACTTCTTCCCCTCGATTCGGGTCGATGAGAATGTCTTGCTAGTTCTGATAATATGAAATTAAAAAATTAGCTTATATGAGACATTTTATTATTGAAAAAATTGCAATACCTAGAAGTTCTCGCACTTCCCTGAAAAATTGAAACCATCTCTAACAAAATTAGTATTTGAATAGGTCAAGAAATACGATGCAGTCGCGACACTGTAGGCGAAATAGAAATTGAAATGCTCGAGAAAGAGAGAGAGAGAGAGAGAGAGATCGGCACTGTCAACGCGCGGTGTTCTCACGGGATAATTGTGCGGCGCTGCGCGTTTCGCGCGGCACAAAATAGTAAACGGCAAGTAATATCAACGTCTAGTTCATTTACCAGTTCGCCGGGCATTGTGGGCCATTCAGGTCGACCGGATACGAAGTAGACGTAAACACTAAATACATAGAATATGGAAATGAATGCAATGCCTGTGGAACAGGTCACGAAATTCTTTGAGCTGGTCCAGAAGAGGCCTCGGTCCGAATGAGAGGAAATAGAAGGCGAGGAACAACAACAACAAGAAAAAAGGAGAAAGAGAGGTCCGCCATTCATGCGCGAAGCATGAGGGAAGCGCGAAAAATTATGCCGAAAACCTTTCTCTTCTGCCTTCGTTTCTTTTTTTTTCTCTCCTTGTCGCCCTATTATTTTTTGTTCTTGGTCCCCCGGTGAATCGACGATATTGTCGAACAGATTACACGGCTCCTCTGCCGGTATCGTATCGAGCAGATGGTGTAATATTCCTTTAACTCCGCATCACAATGAGAATCCGAGATGCGAGAGGAGCCGAATCCTCCCCTGTACAGGGAATTCTGACTCGCGTAAAGACACACCGTCTCCCTTTCGTCCCCTTTCTCGAAACATGCACCAATCGCTGTTGGCGTAATTGCGAACTCTTACGGCGGAGTTATTCGACGTCCCCGCAGCCTTTTCGGCCTTATTCCGCTCCGCCGAAAACCGACAGGACATTCGGATGGACGTGGTAAGTATAAATAATTTACGGCGCTCTTATCCCGTAATCATACCTTGTCCTCATAATTGTATGTATAATCTTCGTTGTACTTCAGGGGTAACTGACAGGAAGCAAACTTCACTTTTGTTCAATCTCTCTGCGAATTACACTCCCCCCATCCCGACACTTTATCCATTGCTCTTTGTGAAATTTATTATCCTAATCGCCGTGCATTATGCGCTGTCGAAATCATTTTTTCCAATCTCTGAAAGTTCTGAAGATATAGCAAAAGATCGAACATCTACTTCTGTAAACTACTGTGATCTACAAATATTTCAACTTCCACGTTAGCTGTCTACCTAGATCATCTTAGGATAAACTGCAATTTTTATGAATTATTTATTAACTATGCGAGTGAGGGGAGAAGTTTTTGCAACGACCACAAGATTCCCTGTGAAATGAAATAAAGATAGTATCTATTTTTCAGTGAATAAAGTCCGTATCCGTTCCCATATAGAATGTTAGAATCATAATGAAAACGTAACAAGTATTTTGTTTATTAACTGCGATGTTGCCCGCGATAAAAATAAAAGGAGAATGCCAATTTTCGCAGAAATATACACGCGTTTTTATTCTTCGTGGGATGCAAAACGACGATCGGCAGTCCGATCATTATACAGTTTACTCGAATTTTCACGAGAGAATCGGTTCCAGCAGCCGCAGGGCTCGCCGGGAGGCAGAAGACGGCAGATCCGGCACAAAAGGGATGCCTTCTACCATATACGTTGGCAGAAGGCACAACGATACCTCTGAGAATGGATGCAGGTCGTTTCACGATGAAGACAGGTTTTTCCCTTTGATGTGCGCGGAGAGTCCACCTTCCGGGTTCTCATTCGATCCTTCGACGGACACGATGCTCGAGGTTCGACCATTCGCAGCTATCACGAACCGGTTGAGAACCGGTGGTGACGATGGCGCTATTGGTATTCGCACAAGGAACACGCGGCACCCCGTAATTTCGCTCGTATTAACGCGCCGCGCTTCGGGAACCACGAGTTCCACGGCCGTATTGCGGTACTCGCGGACTCGAGGCTCGGTAACTGGCCAAAAACCGGCATAAATTGCGCGCTTCCTGTACCGGATTTTCGGGAGGTTCTCGAACTCTGCCACCCATCGATATACAGAGGAAAAACTCCACCATGATACTCCGACTCTCATGATCGATCGGACTATAATCGTAATAAAATCAACATACAAATGGAATATTGTTCCACGTATTAGATTGGAACGAACAGAAATTCTTCTTTGTCGATCGTAAATTATTGAATAAACTTTTTAATGATTTCGGCGCATAGGTTCGATCTAATTTTGACTAACAAGCAATTTTGCAAATTTTTAGATTATTCTCAACTTTTCTCAAGAGAAATTACGTCTGTAAAAAATCGTATATTTTAATGTATGTTTCCTTACTTGCTGTATCCGGATCCATATCCGGATCGAAACGTTGAGAATAATTTAAAAATTTGCAAAGTTGCTTGTTAGTCAAAATTAGATCGAACCTACGCGGCGAAATTATTAAAAAGTTTATTCAGTAATTTACGATCGACAAAGAAGAATTTCTATAAATGTATAATACCCGCAGTCTAATTTTCATTTTAACTCGTTCTGCGAGTCCCTCCGATCTCCGAACTCAATAACGTTTCATTCGTGTTTCCCACTTAAGCAATTGTTCCATCGAACAAGCTCCACAAACGACTCTCCTAGTGGCATCGAATAAAATCTTGCTCGCCACTAACGATCCCGCATTTAATAAAGGTCTGTGATAAGAAGCCGCAATAACAGTTTTGTGGGCGTCACATTGAAGAACGAGGAGCCAGTGCGACGCGACGGTAGAGAAAATTACAGGGATCGGATAGGCTAGGCTATCAGGCTCTGTATCGGCGGTTTTGCGGCGTGTCGCAACGAACGTACTAACAGCCGAGTAATTAACTATCCCGTAACTACGCCAGGGGTCGGGTTACGCGTACCGAGCGCGCACATCCGAACGTTAATTATCAAATTAAGAAACACGTGTCCGCGTTAATAGGGCGGCTGGCACGATGCGACCGACTGCCAGCGGGGGAAATATTTACGAAAGGATTATGTATTCCATCTGAGTCATGGTGGTCGGCGTAATACGAGCCGCTCGCGTATCTCCATAAATATTGACGGAATCGAAAGTCCCCCAATGGGGTGAATTGGGTCTCGAACGGCGCGTGTGACTCTGTAATCTTGCTTTTCGGAGAACGGAATTAAAAAAATCGAAAAAGTCACGCGGGACCGCTAGCTTCCAGGAAACTTCGATCGGAGTATCAGGATTTTGTTCACTCGCGGATGGTTGCGAGTTAATACTAAACCTACTGAGCCTTAAAAGATTGAGTTTCTTTAGACTTTGTGTAGTTCCTATTGTAATAAATATGTGCTCCACTAAAGATATCTGTACAATCATTTCTTATGTAATTGTTTTTATTATATCAATAATCGTAAAATAAAAAATCTGGAACCGGTCATTTCGACCGGTAGGTTTACTGTTAAGACGGTAGACTCGTTTCCAGAATTGCAAGGGTGCGGGATTCACGTTCTCATTTCTCGATAATACAAACACGCGGTTTTTCAGTAGTCAAAAGCGCTAGATAAAAGATCAATCTAGGGCGCTATCACCCTCAAAAGTCCTATTTATTCGTTTACGAGGCGTAATTTGCATTATTCGGCAGCATGTGGCTATGAAAATAGCTGCATGCGCAGTTGTATGCTTACGAATAATGCAAATTACGCCTCGTAAACGAAAAAATAGTACTTTTGAGGGCGATAGCGGCCTAGATCGATCATTTACCTAGCGTTTTTAATTACTCAAAAACTTGATTTTTGTATTAGAAACGAGAGTCTACTCCCTTAACGGCTAATATTCTAGGATTCGTTTGCTCGTCCCCTACACTTTGCATCGAGTTTCGTTGAAAAGCGATCGTACCCTCTCCCTGTTTGTACAGCGGAATCTCAATACTCGCAGATGAATCCCGTCTGCCGCGTTTCGTCAAGAAACGACGTACACGGCGACTTACCGACGGGAGTAAACAAAGTGAGTAATACGACAATGGCCAGGGGTAGCACTAGCTCAGCCGAATCTGCTGTCCCGCAAAAGGGGTCAGTACGCGTCTCGATCGTTGCGTCACGATGTCTGCAACCGTGTTCAATTGTTGTCGAGAATCACCTCTGCCGTGCAGCTAGGTGCAACAATGCCTTGCAGGTCAAGCCCTGCTACTTAACCCTTTCTTGACCCTGTCCTCCAAAATAACGTTTGACTCCCCGTATCGCCGAAAATACTGTTTGTTATAAAAGCGCGAGGAGAAGCTTTCGCAACCCCTTCTTCGTGTACAAGAGCAACGATGAGAATCGATACATTCGTTTCTTCACAACACACAGAATAAGAACTGCATCGTCAATTCCATTATTAGAGGCACTGAAATTTTTATAACCTTTCTGTAATTCTTTTCGATTTAATCTAACGATAATCGAGGTTCCACTGTGTCGTGAATTAAACAAGTAGATATGCTCCAAATTGTGCCCTGTTTGATTTCGATTCAAGAAAACTGCCACGAACAAATTAGTAAAACTTTTATTAAAAAATTACGTTCGACGCTAGCGGCAAGAGGCGAGGCAATAGTGTATGTACACAATGTTAGTAGCATTTCGGTCCCAACATTACTGTACTTCCGAGGAAATCTTAGAATTTCCGAGCAAGCTCAGGTTTTGCATGAAACGATTTTTCGCGAGGCATGTCGCGTGGGCGTAGCAAAGAGTGTTGCTATGAGGAACGAATCGGTCGGGCCTGTACTCCAAATATAGCACGGTAACGCGAGCTAACGATGACATCTGCGAATCGGTCACTGGCAGACATTTTTATCAATCCGTCGAGCAACGGCGAGATTGAAGAGCATCCTGTCGCGAGCCGACGCGGCGGACACCGGGAGAGAGCCGGCGATTCGCAACGACACTGTCTGCCAGTGTGAGAGAAGACAAATAGAAGACAGCTGCCGCGTTCATAGAAACGGAACGAGACGAAGCGAACCCCTGCCCGCCTCTCTTTCACCCGGCGATGATGCGTGCGGTTCAGCCGCGAGTACCCTCGGCCGAGGCTACTGAGGATCCGCCGAGAGATCGAGGGAAAGAGGAGAAGAAACGCACACGAACAACGAACCATGTTGCCCGTGTGTAGGAACAGTAACCGAGGAAAAGGGACGGAACACGGTCGGAGAAGAGGAATGAAAATATCGATGGAAGAAAACATAGGAAGAGACGTCGAGGTCCAAGGTGAAGCGGATAATGGATTCCTGAGAAACGCTCGGGAAGGTGCACGGTGATAGAAGAGGCTTTCGACCCTCGATTAATTATTCGCGCTAAGAACTTTCCTTGTAACATCGTTCCTCGTATTCGTGAAAGTTGGACAGGAGATAAAATAGAATTCATTTGGAGCCCTCAACGTGTTGATGGGTATTTATAGTAACGAGGGAGCTAAGGCCGTAGATATCATGTTGTCAATTCACCTAACACTGTTGACATCCAACAAATCCCTTTTTGGGTCCTATGTCTTGCAATTTGTACACGCAATTTTAATTTTGCATAAAGATCTGCAGTCTAGTAATCAACTTTGAAATACTTGTCCGAGTCGGTACAGTGCACGCGGCCAACGTCCTCGAAGGTTTAATGAAACAAAAATTAAAAATTGAAGGTGTCGTGCGTTCATAAGAAAAATGACACAGCTCAAAATACATTTCTAAAACAAGTGTAATAATAAACACATAAATTGTGATGTACTTTATAACTAATATACACGACAATTAACCCAGTATCTAAGTAACAACAGATTACTTTAGATTTCTAAGTTGGTGACAGACAATAAAAAGGATTATCAATTTTGGGTAATTTTCAAATGGAAATTTTCTGTAAAAATTTCCTTTTTTTGGGAAAACTTTCCTAGCTCGTATCAAATTGTCCAAGCGAATCGTTTCAATTACATATATCAGTAGGTAGACTACTACAACCTCCAACCCCTATTCCTTCCACCATAATTACTCATCTCGGGAGCTTCCCCAAAAGCACGAGTAAGCAGTGAGGCGGAAAGTACATTAAAAATTGCAGGTTGACAGGCTGCCGGAGTGAAAATTGAAGAATTAGCCGGCGGCAGGGACGAGGAGACGCGAACGGGAGGAAGAAAGAGGGAAGAAAACAGCGAACGAGCGGAAATGAGATTGAAAGAAAACGCGTTCGAAAAAAGAGGAAGAGTTTACAAAAGGTGTAAGGAGAAGAAAGGGCACGGCACGACGGGGAACGGGGGGAGGAGGGACAGCCGAGAAGGTAGGTAGGGGGAGGAGAGAGAGAGAGAGAGAGAGAGAGAGAGAAGAAGCAGGGTTGAAGAGAGAGAGGAAGCAGTGTTTTTTTGAGCAAGAAACGCGGCACGAGGGCTGCGTGTAAGAGGAAGGGAAACGAATGCTTCGCGTTGTCGTTGTCGAACGCGCCACGCCATGGCACGCCACGATCGTGCACGCCGCGTGCGCTATGCTCGGCGTGGCGTTTGTGTGTCCTTGCGTCCTAGCTGGCACACCGCGCCTTGCCAGTTGCCATGCGGGACACCGGGTCCGTGGGTTGACGTCACTCTATCTACCCAACAGCCGAGTTAATATTGATAAGTAGAAGCGTGACATGCTCTGGAAGCCAGGATGAACGGAGATCAACTCGCAACGGAGCCGAATCATCGAAGGTCCGCGCGTCCGGCGTATGTATTATGGGCCACCATGCGGTCCAATCTCGGGTATCGGAGCTTAACACACACGGTGTTTACTCTGTACACACACCGGCCGATCATAAGCATTCGGACACTCGATGCGAACTTATTAAAATGCTTGTATCTTATCGCGTTGCAAAATGTTGATTTAACTTTTTATATTCGCCGAGCGCAAGAAGCTAGCTGTTAATTTCGGAAACGTTTGATTCGCGTTCTTATTTCTTGATAATACAAAAACGGGATTTTTCAGTAGTCAAAAACGCTAGATAAAAGATCGATCTAGGGCGCTATCGCTCTCAAAAGTCCTATTTTTTCGTTTATGAGGCATAATTTGCATTATTCGGAAGTATACAATTTTCATAGCTGCAGAATAATGCAATCCTGGAAACGAGTCTACCGCCTTATCGCTTCGGTCGAAACCCAAAAAAGTAGATCCCTCGCGAAGAGTCAAATGAGTCCACGACGGCAAGCCTGAGACGGTCGAAATTTATTCATTTCGGATTTGCTCTGAATAGCAAATTAGAATAATCAGGTACGCGTCTAGCGAGCACGCAGTCGTGCTTTCCGAGTGCTCTATGCAAGTTGTCAATGGGACGCAATATGGGCGATATGCATGATGGAGTGGGGGGATTAGCGAGGGTCATGTAGATTCTTGAACGCTTGGAAACTCGAAATGGAGCAGGGGTGGACTAGTACCATCTGGTCTCTCAATATCAGGGGTCGGGTTTAGATCACAATAAGGGAAAAAAATGTTAATGAACGGTCAATCCATTATTCCGTTCCGTAGCTTTCGATTTCTGATTAGCCGCCTGCCCCTTGCGAATGCTACCACCTTTCTTCTCGAACGCAATTCTACGTATTTTTCATAGAATGTTGACAATATATTGTCTACAACATTCTTAAATGTATATTTGTAATTTTCAAACTGATTCAGTGTAGCTAGACATTCATTTATTAATCAATTGTAAATACGTGTAAGAACATCTGCGTCATAAACCGAAATCTAAGGCTGTACCTATGGTGGTTCAGGCATTTAGACCTCCGGCCAAAAGTGTTAATAATTGTGAACGTTTTTGGGAAGCGTGAAGTTCTCTTTTTCGAGGCTGACTTTCCGGGAACAACTTGTTAACGAAGGAATTTATCGGTAGGCTTTATGGCTGTTCCGGGCTGCTTTGCTTTTACCGCAAAGCAAATATAGGGAAATGGTACGCCGGAGCTGATGTTAGGTAGGCAGAGCGGATCCAGTTTGCGAGAACGCGGCTGTGGTTAATCACGGCTTTCCAGGCCAGATACGCGGCGCCTGTTAAACATTATGGTACTGATATGGTTTTTTCCCCGGCGGGACAAACGTCGCTGTTCAAGAATCCGACAGGAATTCACGGTCTGAATTGCTTCAACCCGCAATTCACTCCGAAACGCATTTTACCAACAACAAATCAATCAACCCTCGTTCGTTTCTTAGAAATAGTTACATGAAAGAAGCTAATTTTTCAACTGCCAACAATTAATATACGTATATTAGCTCAGGAATACGATACAGTGTTTCCAGTGTTCCCAAAAAAAAGAAAATGGTAGAAGTCTTCCGGAAAATGATGGTGGTGTACCCCCATGGACTCGAGATGCATTAGCTCAAGGCGACGTGTATTCTGTTACGGTTTTCTTGCGCGGAGGGTGGCGCCTGCACAGCATGCTCGATTGTTTCTCTCGAATATTTTCTTTCGGAAAGAGAAAGCTGACCCTTCGAGAAGAGTTCGCCAGCGGTTACCTTATACCTTTCTGGGTTACCGGATCCACGGATAAGAAAGACGATATCGACGCAAAAAACTTTGGCGACGCAGATAGCGACCAACCTCCTGGCCATGCACGATATAAAAACGACCAATCACATCGGTTGCGACAAACAAATATTTTCCGATGTATCTTTCTAAAAGCTTTTCTTCAATATCTATTTAATATCGTTAAGTACTTCATCACAAAATAATTTTTCTGGCTCAAACTATACACCCGGAGGTATTTTACTGAACACAGTAGTAGAATCTCGATTATCCGGGCCTCTGATGTTCGAATCCTTTATCGTCTGAATACGTTCCACAAAGAATTAGTTTGCGTTAAACCAGTACATACGCTAGACGATTTACTGCACACTTCAATAAGGATTAAGTTCAGCACCGAAACTATGTAATTGTTGTATTATCCGAACAATCATGTTCCATTAATTAGCACGGATAATCGAAGTTCTACTGTATCTTCTTTGTATGCTTTGAACGTAAATAATTACGTCGTCTTCGAAAAACCTTGAGGTGTCATTTGGCAGTCGAGAAATGTAATGTCGCTGGGTTAATAAACTTTCGATAATGTTTATAGTTAATTCAGGAACTGTAACGACACGGGTGAATAGCACCGCAAGTAAAAGATCGTTTCTATTCTTTGTGCTCCCGATGTAAATCGTGCTCTAGGGTGAAAACCTCGCATGCACTTCGCTTTCTTTCTGATCGTGTGTCGTGTAATATGAACGCAAAAGGTATACATATGCGCGAGCGAGAGGAAAGCGCGGAAGCTGAAAAGAGAATGGCATATACCGGTGACCGAAAGACGAAAAAAGACAAGGAAAGAGAAACACGGGGACCGGTGTGTTCTCTCTACGCATGCCACGTGTTTTACCACCTGCCTTGGGCTAGGCGCTCCATAACGTGAAAAAAAAGTGTACGCACGAAACATTTAAATACACGGCTACCGCGTGAACGTTAGCCGAGAACAACGAGTCCTTTGCGTTCTATGTATGTATAAAATCTGCCTGACTTCGGCGACGTTGATAAACCGGGGGTTCAAAATATCTCGGTATCAACACATTGCCTATCGATAACTTCAGAACTTCTCAAAATTTGTAAACCGCAGCTGAGAATTTATTAACCCTCGTCCGTTTTCCCGAAATAAGTAATGCTCTTCTGTTATCTGTAAAGATAAAGGTAAATTAACTGACTGACTGAGTAATTGAGTGACTTTTATTTTTGTGATGCGAAACACATAACCGAGAAACCTAAGATGTAAATGTTAACTCATCAATTTGGATTAAAAAACATCGAAAAATAACTGTTTATACCTTGTTATTTCAGTTCGTGAAATGAGGGACGGATGAGGGTTAATCAATCTTTCACCTGACCTTGAAACTTCAAGATGAATCATTTCTTTCGAGGATATTATTTCAAAAAAGATTGTAATATACAATCATAATTTTATGTAAAATTCTAAATAAAAATGTTCCGCATGAATTACAACAAACAGCAGTTAACACTAAAGCTATCGAGCTTATAGAAATAACCAGATTAATATAATTATAATTTCAATAATTGTGAAATAAGAAAATCTGGAACCGGTCATTCGACCGGTGGTGGTAGATTTAGTGTCAAAAAGAAATATGCAGTAAATATTTGCAGTATTACCATTATACATAGCGCGAGAGACTGAGAGAAACAGCTATTGGAAGTCGGAATAAACTTAGAGGTCGGGTGCTATGAGAACGGAGTCCGTTGTGGCTCGTCGAGAGTCAACATTTAAATTCTTAGCATTTCGCAGTGAAAATATATCCCCTATATCCGTTACAACACGATTAAGGTGTGCGAAAATAAATGATCGAAACAAAAACGCGTCTCGAAAAACCGTGTGCCCCGCGCAAACGAGTTTCTGGCGCAATCCGTTTGATTCTGCCGCCCGGCGTTCGAATGGGTTCGTGAACCGAGTTTAATACCTGCGAACGGACCGGAGCGATCCGATTGTAATACGATCGGCGAATTTCTCGGCCGCGCGTTGCACGCTTCTAATCGAAATCCTATCGACCGTTTAAACTATGTAATTGTACGCTTTATTTGAACTATATGACACAGTCGGAGTATCGACCTTAATTTATGTTTATTATGGAACGCGAAGAAGGACAGACGAACGGGCGAACGACCGATCGAGAACGTAGCGAGGACGATTTAAGTTGACGAGAAAGAGATAATGGGAAACTTACCTCTTCCCAGCAAACTGCATATCGTTCAGTACTGCATCATTCGCTGACGAGTGGCCGGACCAGAAACACGAACGTTATGATACGAATTACGAATATATATCTCCTCCGGTCGTCGAACTCAACAATATGGCCGAACTCACCCTCGACTAACAAGGATTCGCAACGTCTAAGGGAAAGGACTCACGAGAGACTGTATGTCAAAGCCCGAATGCTCCCTGACAAGTGTGTACGGAACACCAAGGTCGTGACTCGGTACCTATGCGCGTTTCATACGCCAGTTTTTGTTTGTACACGATATTTGACAGAAGTCACTTACATCTCGCATCGGCGAATTATGGGGTCATTCGGGATTTACGTAGCAGGGTATTTTTCGCACGACAACCGTCGAAAACGCTCATGAGCTCGCCACCTGTCGGTAAAATGATGAACTATACTGTCTATTGTTTTACCATGACAATACAACGCTACCGATAACTCGTGAATTTAAACTTGTTTAGTACGAATTTATGCATGTAGAGGACGCAAGAAGAACACTGATTGTGGGGAATGTTCTCAAATAATTTGTTTAACTCATCTATAGAATATTTATAATGTGTCCAAAACTATTTGACAAAATTTACGATTAGTCAATATTATTGTCGTCGATAAAGTGGAAAACTAATGTACATTTATAAAATAGAAATTCGCATTAACGACATCTTGACCATATAGGAATCTACATTGTCGGCATCTGCCACACTGATTTTTTAGCGATGTCGGTACTTCAAATCGTGGGACAGAAATCAGGAATTATGGACCGCAGACTTAATCTAAGGCACATAATTAAGATCTGCGCAGACTATGGTGCGAGAAAAATAAGTGGTTCAAGAGAGCTTCTCAGGCTGACAGTTGCGTCTTACGTGATACGACACCAGATGACTCACTCTTATTAAAGGTGTAGAGTGTTATATATTTCTCCAAATAAAAAGATGTTATCTCTTTTAGTATTTATTTTAATCTCAAATACAAATTTATTATATCAATAAATTTGTTGGTAAGCAACCAAAACCAAAAACAAAACAAATATTAACGACCAAATATAAACAAATTAATCGATACAGAAATCTACATTATCTACAACCGCCACAAAGGCAGGGCGGTCTTTTCAAAAATGAACTTAATACCTTTGATACCTCGTATGTGACAGCACAGACGATGTATAAAGGTAGACCTATCATCCAATGTATTTTTCTGTCTCACTTACCATTTTCATTTCGCCTATTTGCATGCAAATGAAGCGGCCCAACACGCGAAACAACGATTCAAAACATTGTGTCACGAAAATTGGTGGCATAAACTCGTCTAAATCGTGTCCCTGCTACTTTCCAAGAAAGTAGAAATATATGATCGCGATGATAGGTCCAAATTTATACCTCATCTATGGTAGCAAGAAACTTCAAATGGTGATTGGTTTACTCATATACTTCAATTGCGGTAAGAACATTCAGTACCGACAATTGGTCACGACCTTGACAGCGTTCTGCAGGTATAAATATTTTTTAGTCCACTTTTGACAATACCAAAATATAAGTACATAAATTTACACTTGAAATTTGTACTAATAGAATAGGTACTTTCGCAATTAAACAAGTTTCGTCGACGCGAAAATTTGCAACTTTGCAATCTCCTTCATTGTAAATAGTCCTTAAGGAAGGTTAGGTCAAGCAACTTCATTTCAATTTATACGAGATTTGTTTAATGAGAAACGTTATTTTAATTGAAAGATCCGCTTCGTTTTAGCGTACTTTGTTACTTTTGAAAAGCTCACAATTTGTCATTTCAAATTTATCTTGAAAATTTTAATTGACTTTTACCAGAGTTCTCACAATTAAACAGGTAAACGTACCTAATGAATTTTTAAGATTACAAACGTAACTTTCATCCGAAAGGATTATTAATACGTTAATGAAACTACGTCTACTTTGAATTTTCCAAGAGCATTACTTAAAATCCGCGCCATTTCACTAGAGCGATTCTCGATTTGTTGTGTTTGCAGAAAAGCAACGGCCAAGATACCGGAAATGTCTTTCGGTTCTGTTCAGTTCTGTTCCCGCCAAAGTGACTTGTGCCAAGCGTTAGAATGCTTATCCTTTGATTCGAGAGTGTTCGCTTTGTATCAGAGATAAGGTTTATTGGGGTAGAACTTGAAAAACGTTTTTTCCAATCGGCCATTGTTAAATACGGACTGTTTAGTGAATATTTTAGTTAAACAACAACAACGATGGCCAAAGTTCAGCTAGCGAACGTAGCTGTTCTCGACAATCCTTCGCCGTTTTTAAACCCGTTCCAATTTGAAGTCACGTTTGAATGTATCGAGGAATTGAAAGAAGGTACTATCTATAATCTTTATTCTCATTTATAAGTATAAATATACGCTTACTTCTGTGATACTTGAATTAATAGCTTTCTTAATGCTTTGAACACTATACTAAATAGGTTAGTTTATATGATCCAGTAATATGTTCTCCAAGGACACATCAAAATGTATTTTTTTTAGTATAAACTTCCAGAAGGGTATTAATAATGTTTAGTTAAATAAATTTTTCTCCGCGAAAGAAATTTTCCTAATTTATTTGTATCATTGAAATAAATAATGTTGTATGTGTTTCTGACAATTGCAGATTTAGAATGGAAAATGATCTATGTCGGCAGCGCCGAATCCGAGGAATTCGATCAGGTTTTAGACACAATATACGTTGGCCCAATCCCTGAAGGAAGACATATGTTTGTATTTCAGGTAAATTAACAATATGAAATGCAATTAAATTTAACATCAAATTTGTTAACTTAAAGGATATACTGCCTGTAGTTGATAGTGAAAATTAAGAATTAACAATTTACTTTCAGGCTGATCCTCCAGACGTCAGTAGAATACCAGTCAACGATGCTTTGGGGGTTACGGTTGTATTGTTAACTTGTTCATACAGAGGACACGAATTTGTGCGCGTCGGCTATTTCATAAACAATGAATATACGGATGCGGAACTTAGAGAAAATCCACCGGCGCAACCACAGTTTGACAAAGTACAACGAAACATCTTAGGAGATAAACCACGTGTTACTAGATTCAAGATAAATTGGGATGACGGTACAAGTTCGACAACGAACAGTGTACCAGAGGGCATGGAAGCGCAATCTTTAGAAGAAACATCGCAGGATGCGCCAACATCCACGCTGGGCTTTACAGAAAGCACGCACAATAGCATGGAAGTAATGTGAATGTATGTTGATTGGGAACATTGTGTGAACTAATGCAATTGTAATGCGAAGAATGAAGTAGTACCTGGAAAGAAGAATAAAATGGAAAGAAAATACATATATTTGGATACATCAAAGAAGAAACATTAAGAGATATGGGTAGCCTTTTGTACAATGTACATGAACAGATTTCCCTTCTTCAAAAAAAGGATCTCGCAAGTTAAGATGAAGTTACATGTGGTAATGCTAAGCATTCTTTGGGAATGCAGTTAATAATCATTACTGGTATTCTATGAAGAAGTACTTGATGAGAAGAACTATGAATAATATGTTACTACAAATCCGACGGAAGGCAAAAGAGTGAAGAGTGCGAAACTATTCTAAAGCTTAAGCTTAAACTAATTAATCTTCTATTAGTAAAACTGTTTAACATAAAAGAAATACGAGGACTACGAAAATAATGCGCGATACGAATTTGAAGTTTTTTTATTCCGAGGTTATTATTGTAAAGCAAAAGAGAAAGTTTCAAACATTAGCTCTTACTAGACGTAATTTAAAAAATGATTTATTATAATATTCTAGGAGCTTCTATATAATTTTGTGTTTAATACTTTGAGTATTATGTTATGGCTTATTATTGTATGGTAAATTAATAGAAATAAGGTTGTTCACATTTCATCAGTGTGTGTACATATATGCTAAATCAAATCAAATACACATTATGTTTTTTACTTCATTAAATCTCGTTTCCAACTTCTTCATCCCTGAATGTGCTGATTGTAAATACCAAAACTGTTTTTATTTACCCCTCAACTCCTTCATTCAATAACAAGTTCAATTTCAGGAAACGTATGATGATAATATCGATATAATAATAGCAGGCATTGCAGGAATATAATGTTTCTTTCATTTATTTCATATATATTATCCATCATTGGTGAGCTCCATAATGGCAGTAAAAAATTTGAGCACCAGTCACCAATAACCCTATCAACGGCCCGCGTGTTAAGTGATACGATAATGAGAATACAAAGACGGCAAGAGGTAGAAAGGGTATAAGATAGCAAAGCAGACCATAACTATACACAGTGACATAATATCGATATGTGGGTGGTAAGATGAGTTCTTTGTTGAGTTCCGCAATTTTAATTGTGTGTAGAGTTGTATTGATATGTCACACGTGCGGTCGCCGGCTATCATAATTATAGTATCAAACACTGTCGATAACGGCGTACGGCTTACTTATCTAGAAGCGTAAACAAAATCGCTGTAAAATATAGGTTTTATTAAATTTTTCGTAAACATTTAAGGATCGCTATATTCAGTTAACAAATGTGCTATTAACATTATACAATATATACAGTGACTCCCACTAATATTCAGACACTTAAAAAGACGATAACTTTTTTAATATTGACCCATATACGATTTGAACTTTTTCGAGAAGTTAGAACAATTGGTTTGTTAGACAACGTGAAAAAATTTTTGAAAAAATTTGCAAATTGACGGAATTGCAGAGAAAATACTAAAAGTTCTATTTTTCAACTTTTTTATGTGGGCTTATAAAGAAAAGTTAGAAAACACATTTCGTAGATCTGTATCAATTAAACATATTCTGAAAATTTCATCAAAATCGATCGACGTTGCAATGAGTTAAACGTTTAAAGATGGTAAAAATTGCAATTTTTCACGATCTTCGGCCTCTAACTGCAATAAATCTAAGAATTCTTACATCTGACACAGATCTACAAAACGTATTTTTAAAATTTTTTCGTAGGCCCACACATGAAAAGGTTGTAAAATGCAACTTTTAGTATTTTCTCTACAATTCCGACAAATCGCAATTTTTGGAAAAATTTCTTTTCACATCATGCAGTAAACCAAATACTCCAACTTCTCAAAAAGGTTCAAATCGTATACTCCTATTAAAAAAGTTATCGGTTTTTTGAGAGCGTCCGAATATTAATGGGAGTCACTGTAAGTCTTAAATGTTATCAGACATTAATGTTGCAAGTGCTGTTTACGAGAAAACACTATTATATATTATTATATTATTATATATTATATTATTTTGTTGTTATGGAAAGGACAAAGATAAGTAGGTGGAAGGACACAGACAGGTGGAAGATTCATGAATTCAATTAATGACGCGAAGTGCGTAAAGAACCTGACCCTATGAGCGGCTCTGGATTTTCTCTGGAAGATTCGGTCGGAGGCTGACATTATCAGGGCTACTCCACTGCCGAGACTCCCCCACTCCCCCCACCTGTGTCGACGACAGGTTCAGCCGGTTCAGGTTCAAACATGCTTCCTCAGTATGGAATAAACTAGCGTCCAGAGAAGACCGAGTACGGAACTGAAAGAGTCTGACGTATGCAGAAACTGTGTTCGAATGAACCTGTCAGACTTATACAGACATTTATTACGCATATGCGATTACAATTGTGAAACATACTTTGAGGCCCTCTACAGTCGCATCATTTCTTCCAATGGTGAGTATACAGCAACTCTAGAAACTTCTATTTACGTCGCATGTCGAATTTGATTCCTAACATCGTGTTCGTCTCTACCTCTCTTCTCAATAAGATCAAATAAGTTGATTCCATAACTGTAAAGAATTTTACTGAAATAAATTAACTAGAATATTCCGTGAATATGAACGCATATGCGTACACATTCACGACCTCGTTAAAGAGGTGAACAAACGGAACATTTAGAGTTTACAGCGATGTATATCCGCTAAAATGGCCAGCGGGATAAAATACATTTAATTAGTACATTATAGTTAAATATATTATAATTTTTATACAAATTCAACATCGGAGATATGCGATATTCTGGTTGATCTGCAGAGATTCTTAATCTTGTACGTTCTCTATCCTGTTTCTCCTTTCTCTCTCTTACTCCTCAAGCGTGATTTCATCATCTTGCATTAACATTTCGGAAATTGATTTTTCCGTAAATTTTTGCGAGAATTTTCCCGTAAAATTGATATCGATAACGTGTACGGAGAAAAGCAATTTTTTATCTCGCATACCAGTGCTGTACTGTGATTATTGGTATCGTGCGACGCAGGTTTTCTTTTTTTCTTTTTACTGGAGCAATGTGACAAATGAAAGTTGAAAGTATTCGAATTTAATGCGCATCATTTGCACGAGAATCTAGCGGCCCCTTTATTACTGAAATCGGAATGATTTTCTGCGGTACTAGCACAGTAAAACCGCGCCGGTATCCCGCGGTCGCGCACTGCCGATGAGTCATAGGCACAGCAACCGTACCAGGAGCCTTCGCTTCGTATGTATCCTCATGGAAACAGATACGAGCAAATCAGAGCCAATTACAGTCTTCGATTTTTCTTGATTTTTATCATTTGACCGATCCATAAATCTACTTTGTTCATATATTCAGGCAAAATGCTGTTAAATACACGTTTGATGACTCATAAGAGGCCACTTTTTTTTTCTCTTGTCTTGTGGTATTTTTGTTTACGTCGCATGTGACCCGTTCATATTGTTCTTGTGTGTTAATAAAAAATTCAGAAGTATTAACTCCGTAGTACGAAGCGTGCGGTTCTACCAAAAGGATAGAATCGGCGGCAATTAAACATTCGGAGCAGAATAATTATTTTTCCCGATTTGATTATGCTTATTTAATTAAAAAACGTATCCGTGTTACGTTTCTGTAGACATAACAGTTGTGATTGTAATTCTAAATGGAGTTAAGAGCAAAAATTAAAAGATTATTTTCAGAATTTATAAAAAAAAATTCCGCGGATTATTATTTGCTGTGTTATTAGATATGTTGAAAATTAACGAATATTTTAGTGTTAACTAGAAAGAACAGACTATGTTCGAGGTAAATGAAGATTTATAACGGTTAGAATAACGACTATTGAATTTGATTTTTACTATTATAAGCGTCGAAGAATTTTATGATCGAGAGCAGAATTCATATTCTGGTGGCACACGGCTGCCCTCCACAAAATGGCGGCCCTTCGAGACATCGAAATTCGCTTGCTCATGTTTTTGAACTTTGATCATTTAGTATAGTACAATGTAGTAAAATCGCGTTGATAACTTAATATTTATTTCTTTAAGTGCATAACTTCTCTACAGCAGTAAATCAATATCGTTGGTTAAAATTTTAAAATAAAGTTTATATTATAAAATTCGATTTTTAATACTAATATACATATACCGCTTTCGGGAGCGATCGCGAAATATGAAACTTTTCAATTAAATAGCTAACGATTGTTATTTTTTAAATAATTTGAGTCTATGAAATATATAAATATTAAAATTTGAATATGTAAGAATTGCGGAACCATTTTTTATTAAATTGTGTACCGAATCTATAATAAAATCGAAACAATAAAATTTAAATGCCATAATCTTATTTTATTTATTTTAATTGATCGCGCTTATTATTTTTATCGTATTATATTTGAGTTGCCCTCGAAATTACGTTTTGCAGTAAAAATTTTAAATTTCGACGAAATATAAATTTTGACTGACTCACAGTTTAGGAAGATTGTTTAAAATGTTTAGTTACTTTCGGAGAATGTACAAACGATGTATTTTAAAATAATAACTATTTTTTTTATAGGGTACGATCGAGGAAGGATTCTGTGTTGAAGATACGGACTGTTCGGAGAAACAGTATTGTTATCCCGTATCGGGACAATGCGTGAATTATACTTCATGCAATAGATACAACCGAGCAGAAAATACCAAACCTGCCCGAAGTGCATCGCAATGTGGGCCGTGTCTTCCTAAGTAATTTATATTTATACTATTTATACATTATATTTATATTAAAAGATATATATTTGTGCTTGAAATGCTGAAGAGGTTAGTTTCTGTGTTCTAATTATAATATGTTTACCAACAGTTATAATGCAGAAGAATTGGGAACTGGAGAATTTTCTCCTCTATGCAAGAAAATCTCTGAGAACAATCCTGGTAAGTCAAGTTAAGAAAATATTAATAAAACAATCCTTATCATTGTAACTTTTGAAAGATATTCACTGTAGATCAAATTTCATTTATTTAAGATTCTAATCGATATTGTACTCTATTTAACACGTTCCGTGCCAGATCAATTTTTAGAGACTTTCCGTTCAGGCCACATGGGGCATATACGCACTATACTCTTACAATTAAATAAACTTGCTTTTGACGTATGCCTTACAATATTTCAATAGTACAAAGCATAATTATCAAGAAAAAAGTGTAGAGTTTAATATGCATTAGATAACAAAGCAATAAATTAAACTTTTAAGGAATTATTTTAACAAACACATATGGTTCTTTTTTCAATGAGAATTCCATTCGGTCTGAACAGAAAATTCAGTGTTGGGCGCATACGACCCATGCAGCACAAAACGTATTAATAAAATACATAAATTTATAATGAATTTCCTTTTTATGTTATTTCAACAGGAAATGGCAATGTAAGTACAAACTGGATTATTGGTGTATCAAGTGGACTGTCGGTAGCTTTTTTAATAGCTATGGCTTATTACTTCTATGCAAGATTTTTTAAACGACGTACGTAAAAATATTTATGGATCAATACATATAATGAAACTGTGTAGAATTATGAGTTCTAATGTTGTAATAAGAATATAATATAAATGTAATATTATTTTCTAGGAGGTAGAAAGTACAAGACCAATAAATCTGAATCTTGCGATGATTTCAACGCAATGCAACCAACGGCGCCGCCAGTAGAAAGCAGTAAGTATTATTACGTATTTCAGTAAACGTTTTCACAACTACACGATATACTTTACTTACTTCACACTTACAGCACTTGCGTAAAAGTACAATGCAAGGGGTAGTTTCTTTTTTAAATCTTATTCGTATGTAGATAGATTATAGAATAGCTTGCTGTCTGTTTGCAGTTGTTCATACATGTATGTACGCATAATTTTCCGTGTTCTCTTCCAAATTTTAAATAAAAAAATAATGTCTGACAAATTGACAGCAATGCATAGATCAAATACTAAGAGCACTGTAGTTCGCTTTGACTATTGTAACTATTCACTTCTTAACATTTTCTTGTATTTGTTAACAGTACTAACCGTGAATTCAAAACGGTTACTTTTTTTTTTACGAAAAATACGAATATTTTATTACAGTATATCTACCTACTTGAATGCTGAATAACTGCAAGCTATTCAAAAGACGGTAATAAGTAGCATATAATAATGTATGTTACATCGACAATGAGTACAGAATGCCCAAAATGTTTTCTTATGCAAAACATATTTTACAGATCCTTTTATTGATCATCCAAAGAATTTATCACACATGCCTTTCAACAACAATAAAATTTTGAAAGATAAAAATAGACTGGAATGTGCAAGCATATTTAACAATCCAAGTTGGGTCCAAAGTGATCCAAACTATCAAAACAATTTAAATAACAATCATGATAATGCGAACGCACTGGAGGAATTCAGTTCCTCATTTGAAAGACCATCGGCTAATGATAATCCCAATGTATTGGTTCCAGCGTAAGTAAATGACTCTCTATTTGTAACAGAAGTTGTAAACAGAAGAATTCCGTAACTAATTTCTAAAATTATTATTATTAATTATTTATTTTAAAAGAACATTACCGATATCTTTACCGATGTCTTTATATTCATTCTGTTTATGAATGTCAATACATCTATAAAATGTTTAAACATTTATTTTTAGACCATCAATACAAGGACAGATCGACAGAAATGAAACAGAATTCGGAAGGGAACAAATTGAAAACGGTACCAATGCGGCATTAGTTCAAAGAAATAATTCTTCTAATGCAACTGGGGATGAACACAACACAAACAATAACAATGAACGTAACAATGGTGCAATGAACATAGTTGCTCAAATAAACGTAAATGTGCACAATTATGGTCATTGATCTACAAGAGAGGGGAAAAGATAGTACAATGTAATATTTTATCACACAAGTGCCTGACATTAATGAGAATGTTATCGAGTTTATATGGTAAATAATTAATTTAATAATTGCTGAAAATCGTAACAAGAAATTGTATATTCTTACATCTATTTTATTTTCTTTCTATTTAGGTCATAACACTTCAAGGGAAAAATTCAAACAAAAAAGGACAAAATATTGAAAATGAACGGCTATAATTAACAAACATTGCAAAAACAGACTATCGAGATTTCTATTTCGATTCTACTACAATTTCAAACACGTTCTCGGAAAAATTGTTCATGTTTCAAGTGTTACATTTAAATTGTTACAGTTAATATTATGGCCTTCTGTAGCATCTTATTCAATTTTATTCTCTCTGTCGATCTAGCCATGATTATCGATTTAGCCAATTTTCACCCATGATTTTAATGATGTTGCATTTTATAAAAAATTGAATAGGTGGACAGAAATTAACTCTGAGGTGATAAATACTTATTATAAGTAGTTAAAGGACTTGTGTATATTTTAAGTATTAAGTAAGGTCCTTGTTATTATATAACATTAATATGCCATAGTTTTATCTTCCAAAAACAAATATTACTCTGTAATATTACTCTTACTTATATCTCATTGTCTTGGACAATGGAGATATAAAAAACAATATTTTGTAACGCAATATGTGATAGTCAACATTTGATAAAAATGTGTATGTTTAAAAGACATTTTCGTTTTATATGGCGATTCGAAAAGTTATTAGATAACAGCGATTTAGTGATCTTTATCGACAAATTGTGTTGTAGAAACGCAATGTTTCTTGTAGAGTTAAGTGTATTTGACCAGCTCATTACATATTCATGAATCTTTCCATTAGGTGCATACTGCACCGACATTATGTTCATCATATAATAATCTTCATAAAATTACAATTTGCAAGTTTTATACTTTTATACCATATTAAGATAAATATGCTAAGTTCACTAATTAACATATCACTATTAAAAGACATAGTACTTGTAAAAATGATCTCTGTTAAAATATTTGTTATACAAAATAATCTTAAAAATATACAAATTTGCATGCGGAATACCGTTGCATCCTTCCACACTTTAAAATACCCAAATATTGTTCCTCTTATCTTGTTTTTTATATTTGAATATATTCTTTAAAAAAGTACATATACGTAAGTATCTATTTCATACTTGTATATATAGTATTTTTACTCTCTTATCTCTCTATCTTTTTCTATCCTTGTAATGTGTTAATATCGATTGCAAATATTTTAGCTTTTAATATTTTGTGTTCGGAAGAAAATATACGTATCTTGGGATTTGAATTACATAATGAACTCCACAAATTTTCTACCAGCAGGCTGTACATCAGCAGCTAGTATTTTTGATAGTCTTTGTTATTGGCAGAGCAGAGATATTGTGCAAGATTTCACGCGCATGTGTGGCGAAGATAGTATTTATTACGATGATGAGGTAGCAGAGCCCTGAGGCAGTTATATTGGCGGGAATGTACCGAAACAATCTATTCCGGACAAAAAGACTCTAGGATGTGTCCAGTGTCCTACGAGTTACAAAATATACACAAATACACATGTTATACATTCATTTTTCACAATCAAATCATAACGATGTTTAAAAATTTTACAGAGTGATCAAGGTACCCAATTTTATCGAGAATTTTACTTTACTGAGGCTAAAATCGCCGCGTAGGCGCGAGAAATCTTGCACAATATCTCTGCACTGATGGTTGGCAGTAATGCATGGTGACAATTTAAATTTCACCTGATTTCATGAATGAACTGCTAGCAACAGAATTTGTATTGGAAGTTACTTAGGAATTTGTATTGGAAGTTACTTAGGAATTTGTATTGGAAGTTACTTAGGAATTTGTATTGGAAGTTAACAAGAACAGAATGGACGATATAATGGCATTGAAGAACAAGCATGTGAAAGTTACGGACGTACAGATGAAGGATTTCTTACAAAGGTCACAAATCTTAATGGATGATATGAAAACTAAACAGGACCAACTCCGTAACGGTAATTAATTGTATTATATTATTACCCTTTTGGAGCCGAAAAAATGCTTTTCCTTTCTTTTTCTTTATTGTAGAAGATGAGATAGAAATCCAAGAATTAATGTCAGAAATAAGCTCAATGGAGAAAGTTCTTAAATCGGAGAAAGAAGCTTTGGAGTATAAGAATCAGGAATTAACTAAGCATTTAGACCACATAGTAATTGTTTTTCATATTTATTATAACCCGTATCTGTGTTTGGGATATAAAAAGTATATTTTTATATAGGCAGGGTTGGAAGTTGAAAAAAACAAGCTTATGGAAGAGAATCATATATTGGAGTTGCAGAGGAACAAACTAAAGAGTCTCAAACGAAATATACAAGATCAAGAATTATTGGATCAAGGAAGGTTTGTACTTGCACCATAATCTCTTTGCAACCGATAAATCTTATTTTTGTTTATTGGCTTAACTTTTTTTATAGCAAAAAATATAACTTGTACAAAGAATTAACCAGGATACGATGGGACTACGAAGACCTTAAAGAAAATATTAAAGGATGTATCCTTACAGTTACTACCTAATTTATTTGTTTCAGCGATCTTTATTTATAGGACACTTGTTTTTTCAAAAATGTTATCCTTAACTATGATATCAGATGTATCAAATAAGGTGGATTATATTCATCATTTCTGTTATAAAAGCGATGACAGTAGCTTAACCAATCTTTTGTGGGAGGAAATAGGCCAGTCTACAGTACATACAAAAAGTAAAGAGTTTGACGGAATATAAAACGGAAAGTAGAATTATTTTATATTTGTAAGAGTAATCAAAAATTTTATACACATGCTTTGTCTCCTTTTTTACATGAAAATAAATGAATTTTTAGTAAAATATACCATTTAATACCTTCATAATCTTCAAGAATATGTTTACGTACAGTTATATATAATTTTGTAACAATTTTAATTAACAAATAACTTCAACAAAATTACCAATTCTACATATTTAATTTCATGAAAATTAAATTAAGGAGAAAATTTCTTTCATTGACCATAAGATTCGTCGAGGTAATGATAAAATAGAATAAAAACATTATTAATCATTATTAACAGACTGCGGATCTTTATGCATTTATATAGAAATTGTTTGGGTGAAATATAAAACAGTAAAGGATTAGAAAAATTTAAGAATATTGTAATGTCGTTTTTAATGTAACAGTCATTAAGGGATGAAATCAATTTTTATTTCATTTCTGCTTCCCAGGTTGGAACGAAAGTTCGTAGCGTTTTTAAATCAAAATTCAAAGATAAAATTAAGATATTTATTCATAGGGTTATTGTATAACATGATAAGTCACCTAAAAAATGGCAAAAAGTAATAGAAGAGAATGGAAAATTATTGAACAAATCTATGTATAAATATCCTAATTTTATCTTTGAGTTAATTTTAATTTAAATACGCTACGAACTTTCGTTCCAACCCAATATTTTGCATAAAGATCGACAGTCTAATTATTACACTGCGAATGTTGTGAAAATTAATTTAGGCAATTTTCAATTTTTTTAGACGAATTTTAAGAAAAAGGATTAATATAGAATCTTATTTTCCGTGGTAGTAGCCTTTCTAGATCTGAAATAAATTAAAAACGTACTAAATTCTGTCATCTTATATCCTAGCATTTTCTGAAAATTTTCAAAAGCCATAATTGCATAAACATCCGCAGTCTACTAATTACTAATATACATATTTTCTCGTATTTTTTAAATTTGTTTACAGCGTAATTTGCATGAAGATCTGCAGTCCAATTCTAATTAATTGGGAACTAAATGTTTAAATTAGTGCGCCCTCGATCGCTTTCTTCCTGAACGCATTCGTGTTAGCGCATTCTGCAAGTTCTTGCCTATACGTAATTCCTAACCTGCACGATAGATCGTGCAGTTTTTACTCGAATAAAAGTTACGCAGATGCCTAATTCTGGTTTCTGAAATAATCACGATATATCGGTGACTGGTTACGGTTAACGAGCAACATATATTCGAGTTGACATTCTCAATATATGATTGAGAAATATTCACTTTGAAAAATGTCAGTTCTGCTCCAAATAGTTCGTTCTCAAGGAATCAGGAACGGGCTTGCCTTGTTAGCTAAGCCAAAAGATGTGAAAGCAAATAATCTAATAAAACGCCTTGTGTCATCAACACCAAAAAAGGACGACACTGCGGCAGATCAAGAAGTTTCTGTTAAAAAGGAATGGATCTCCTTTGGATTCGACTATGAGAACAAATTCACCGATCGGTTTCTTATGCACGTAACATTGTTTGTATCTGTTAGCCTTTGCTTGGTGGGTGGTGCATTTATAATGGCATACCTGCCAGATCCAAGATTGAAAGATTGGGCTCGCCGAGAAGCGTATTTACAGCTTCGTTACAGAGAGGAGAATGGGTTGCCTCCAATAGATCCGAATCTTGTGGATCCATCCAGGTTCACTCTACCTACTGATGAGGAATTAGGAGACACAGAGATAATTATTTAAATATTATCAGATCTTGTATATTAATAGTATTTCTTCTTGTACGGGGTATACATAGAATAAATGGTTTTTCTAAAAACAATATCTTCTACATTCTTCACAGTACTTGTTACACAATAGAAAGAAGGAGAAACTATTTAACAAATATCATTTATAAGCTTGAAAATTTATTGATATTAACTGTTCAAATAATTCATAAATTGTCGTACAATTATATTGTATACAAATTGTACAAACCATACGTAATAAAAAATTATGTGACAATGATACAGTAAATAATGAAAATCAAAACATCTATCAGTATATATTAAACTTATTTATTGTATAATCAGAAATTATAAGAGCAATATTTATAGTCACAAACATGCACAATGATAATCGTAAGCAGCTGAACAAACATTTTTATAAGCTTGAAAATTTATTGTTAATAGCTGTTCAAATAATTCATAAATGTCTCAGTTTATTATGGTACAATTATATTGTATACAAATTGTACAAATTATACGTAATAACTTAATTATGTGACAATGATACAGTAAGTAATGAAAATTGAAACATCTATCGATATATATTAAACTTATTTATTGTATAATCGGAAATTATAAGAGCAATATTTATAGTACAAACATGCAGAATGAAAATCGTAAGCAGCTGAACGAACGTAATACTTGTATATTTTTTCTTAAATGCTTTAATTTAATCATAGTTTACGTACAGAATGTACAGAATTACATAATCTTTCCGTTGTGTATCCAAGAACTTGTATATATTTGTTTAGACAAGTAATAAAGTATAAACGCACAAGAGTAGAGTGACACAGTATATTTGTAACACATGAGTTGCGCTTTTAATTGCATTCATTGATATTTATTTCGTTAGGAAATCAAAATTTTCTTAGAAACGAGAAACTATTGTTACTGTGTCGGCGTCACAGTAGACGTGGGGACCGTGTTCACGCCAGTTATTTGATTTTGGTCAAGAACAGGCGTATAATAAGACGTATTCTGCGGTAGACTTGCACTAACGGTAATGGGTGGCATTCCGGGTAGAGAAATCGGTACTGTTACTACTTGAGATTGAGGCACGTTAAACGGTATTGCGGTCGTCGTGGCACTTTGAATTGGATTCTGTACAGTTGGCGGACTGTATAAATCTTTGGGCAACTCGGCAGTAACACCAGCTTCCCTCAAAGTTTGCGTATAAGTGGTGAACCCTGGCAAAGGTGGAGTAGTAGGCATGCCAGGTATATTTGGCATTATGTTTGGTTGAGGTGCAGCACTATTACCTATATATAAATGTTGCAAGTTAAGAACTATGAACAAGATGAACATTTATAATATACAGGGTGGTTCACCAGATATTGCCACCTCAATTTTCGTCATTATTATTATTCGTAGTGAAGAATATTTATAATTCTGAAGAATATTTATAATTCTTCGCTACGAATAATAATAATGACGAAAATTGAGGTGGCAATATCTGGTGAACCATCCTTTCGGGATTTCGCACACCCTTATTAATTATTAATAATTTACCACTCATAACATTCATAGTCCCTTGACTAGACATCACATGTGGCACGGAAATAGTTGTAGATCCACCGACAGTAGCAGGATTCAATTGTGGAGCAGTGTACGTCTGCACGTTTGGTGTATACACGGTTTGTGGTAATGTAGTAGTTTCAAGTTGAGCTTTGGTAGTGACTTCTTGCGATGAAACGTAATTAGGTGGAATCGAGAAACCTGGTGGTATATTTGTCACCATATTACTTCCCCCGGTATGAGTGATAGTTGTGGTTGTCACTTGATTTAGACCAGCAGACTTTGTAGTACTCTGAGAAAGCATCTTGAATAGTGGACAAAGGTTTCACTATAATCGATACAATAATTGAAAGATTTCACACATACCGTATATGAGTTATATGAATTAGGTTTGTGTTCGAGCACGTTTCTAATTGGTATTCTATGAAGATATCCATATCCTATTCCACAACCCAAGCTGTAAGATTTAAAACATAATCGCATAAAATCTGAATTAACATAACAAGTAAAAGAATGCGTCTATATACCTTCCCTCTCCACCCCACGTATGATTAGGTATAATTGTAACTTCTCTACAAGAGTCATCTTCTGTGTTATATACATATAAATTTAGAGTACGTGATTCGTGTGCCTCTATCAAAGTGAACAAATCCTCGGACTCGTGCAACACCGAATCAGCACCGATAATGTAATCGGTGAATGGTCGTAAGCCTGCTAATTCGGCAGGAGAAGATGGATGTACTTCCTACATACAATAACGATCCATAAAAATGTTAGTCGATTTTCTCAATGCTTGTCACTCATTTTTTCTATGATTTACACTTACTACATACTTACAAGAACATGCCAAACGTTTTCATTGGAACCTTCGAAGGAGCAAAATCTCACGCTGACTCCAAGGAGACCCTGTCCACCCCATGTGAGACTAGGTACTATAACAGTTTGTCTTACAGATTGAGTTTTACTACTGTACACTGTAAGCGCTAATTTCTTGTCTACACCATCCTTAAGCAGTTCCTTTAAGGTATCATTATCCTGATTCTATAAAAAAAATCGAATGATACATATATGTTCAATGATTGAATAACCGACTGATCGAACACTTTCAATAATGATTTATGTAAAAGGTATAGCTATAGCTAAATATGTTTAGACTAATTTTTGCTCTTATTCATAACTAGACTCCGGATTTTATGCATTTATGACAAAAACGAGTAGGTGTGTAATATAAAACAATACAAAGTTTCAATAAGTTTAACAATGTCCATGTACTCCTATAAATTTTAATTGACATAGAAAAATTTTTATTTCACATAAAGATCCGTAGTCTAATAATATCATTAACTGTTTAATCATGATTTCATCAAAAGTAGTAGCAACAATGTATTGATTACTAAACAAGTAAATTTGTACATGTCTGTTACAAAAATTGACATGTCACACCTAATACATAAGATTTCAATGTAATAAAAAAAATAATAGAAAAACAGACCAAGCGGGTATTTCCAATGGCTACAATGAAGTCGAAGAATGCTTCGAGGCCAGCTTCCTGTCCAGGAGAACCTTCTTGCACCTATTGTAATTGTAAAGACTAAATAAAATATCGTAATTATACCAGGCTGTAATTATGATTTAACAATGTTTGCTTGACTAATTTGCAACTGTACTATAATTTCATTTAGTGTTAGGTACATATCTAGGTATATATCTAGTGTAATATAGAGATATTCATTAGGCAGAAGCAATATCTACGTTTGTAAAGTAAATCAAAATATTCTGACAAATGTTCATTACCCTTAGTATATGGTAACCTTCTGTCCCACCTCCAGGTATTTCAATACTGTGGGAGGATCCCATGTTTTACGAGCACGCCACTTATGTCCCTTGATTAGAAAGAATAAAAATCATCAAAGCAATTGTCGTCTGAAAATTGATGAATTGAAATATAAAAGTATGTAACAGAAGGGTTTCACATAAACTCGTTGGTGACGTTGCTCATCATATGCAGAAGAGCACGATATGCATATGACTAGTTCAGTGGTACCAATATACCGAATCCTTTCTCAACTATATAAAAATAATTATTTCAATTTTCAACTTCGCTCGACTTCGCTTGACTCCTGAGGATGCTTGAACTATACAAGTATCTTTTCAAATTATATTTGAAAGACATAAAGAAATTTTTGCTATATTGTAAGGAAATTTTTTATATACGCTTACTATTCGATCTAAAGCTATATATATTGCATCATTTCTGAACAATATTGTAAAGGATAGGTCTAGTATTTATTTATTCTAATAAAAAACCAGTTTACAAAACAGATATTCTGTGGATCAACTAAGATGAATGGTCTTTCTCATATCTCATCTGTGATCGTGTTTCCGAAATTTTTATTGAACACGAGAGCAGTCAAGAGCACATTGACTATTGTCAACTAATATTCTTTATTTTTCACAAAAAAATTACAATATATGGGCATGTCTCGCTCCACAGAGAGTATCCTCTCTGCTTTTACATTGCTTCCACCAATTTGAATTATCTTGTGACATCAGTTGTGGGCACCAGATACTCCGTTATCTTGGAACACTGCGTCCTATGCATATCCTATACTTTGCCTATACCTATGCAGGGTCTATAAGTATATTCTAATTGTAAGGTCTAACCAGTCCCTCAGTCTAACCATCTCCCTACCAGTCCCTGCCCTTTACTTACTTATCAGTGATTTACGTACTTATCAGTGTGATTATACGTGTCTTTGCCTATATCTTGCCTGTGATATAGGGACGGTGATAGATCGGATAGTAGCAGTAAAGGTGTTGACTATTTGTCCCTCTGTTGGCGAGCGTAGTCATTGACATGACTACTGCGCCACCTATTCTATTCTCCCCTCTACTTACTTTGACGTCATAATTGTACCTACGCCGCCATGATTACCCTACGTCTGGCAAGCCCAACTGCTTTCCTTAGCGGAGGCGGTGTTTCTACGTCATATATTAACGTACAATCGGACGACATGGAAGGTAGGTTAATATTGTTTTGATTTTCTTTACTCTCGATATAAATAAAAATTCTACGACATACATAGTATTTATAACGTTGTTACACTAAAATAACATGAAAATAAAAAGATTTACTAGGGGCTAAAATAGACACTTCGTTAATCCCGTAAAAAGTATTTCTAGAATTTTCTACATCACATTACGTTTTACCGTTAACGAGAAGAAAGTGAAACATCTATAAGCGATACACACGATTTATTATAACAAATTATTTTGCACCAATATGCTATAAGATATTGTTAAGTTTCATAAAGTATTTTGAATTAAAAACAACATTCTAGTTATGTAATAAATATATTTTACTTACCATGTTAACAAAATGAATTAAAAACAGTATTATGATCAAATAATTTTATACAGGAATACACAGATTTGATGAGTACTCCTGTTTAGATGATCCTGAAAACACTGATGATTCTAATCATGAAGCCAGTGACCCGTTAGAAGGAGTTGGCGGTGGTAGTGGTGGAGGCCCACTTCGCGAGCAAGATCGGTTTCTTCCAATAGCGAATGTGGCTAAAATCATGAAAAGAGCCATACCGGAAGCTGGGAAAATAGCCAAAGACGCACGTGAATGTGTTCAAGAATGTGTATCTGAATTCATATCGTTCATCACGTCTGAAGCAAGTGACCGGTGTCACATGGAGAAACGTAAGACTATCAATGGTGAAGACATTCTATTCGCTATGACAACTCTTGGTTTTGATAATTACGTAGAACCGCTAAAAGTGTATCTACAAAAATATAGAGAAGCTACGAAAGGAGATAATCCTCCAGGTACTGGTGCTACGACCGGTAATGGTAAAACAGAACCACAGGGAACTATATATGAGGATCAGTTGTTTGCAATTGCTGCAACAGGATCTAATGCTACCACTTCCGACGCACCAGTTATATACAGTTATGCATCCACTGATCAAATGCAGTTTCAGCTTTCTTGATCAGCGCGGATTAAAGTGATGCTAATATTCTGTGTAAGAACACGATTTGACTGTTACATATCTTCTGTGTGCATAATCGCGTTCGTTTTGTGGCGAACACTGTGAAATCAGTTTTGCGACTGTGAGCCGTTTTTACGTATGCTAGAACCGACACGAGATTTCTAAAATCTCGGATGGTAACGTGAGAATTAACTTTAAATGATACCTTGTAAAGAGTGATACTGAAGATGGAAGGAAATAAACGAGGAGGCAGTTGAAGGCTCATTGATAATTACTTGTTTACTTTTTCAAACACGATAGGGGTAGAAAAACGTAGCCGATTGTTTATTTTTCTATTATTTTTAAGCACTAAGATTCGCATCGAACTAGAATTAGGCTGTGATGGTTTCTGTTTTGCGAGAACGGTTCAGGCCGAATGGAGATTAGATAAATTCTATATTGGACATGAACCGGCAGTTAATCGGCGTGTTGATTTTCGTAGAAAACGTTCGTAAACGGTGTCTTCACTCTGGTAGTTGGGCAGGAGAGAGCAACAGTTCGTGTGCTTTTGTGGACGATGATGCTAGACCACTTGAACACGCGGCCGATTGTTGATGTGACTGTTGTTGTTGTTGTTGTTGTTGTTGTTGCTGCGGTGGTGACAAAAGTGAGGCGGTAGGCAATGTTCCTGCTGGACGCGCTTCTGCTTTCCTCACTTTCTCCTCCTTGTCGGAAGCGACATGGCAAAATCCCCAACGGCATTGGCCACAACGACATAAACAGAGGCAAAGCAGCACCCGAAATAGGCAACACAGTAAACCGGCGCACAGTAGCGAAGGACCCACCAGCCTCAACTCCGGACTGAGGAATCCTTTCTCTCCAGTGCCGACAAACGAGATAACCAATCCGAGCGCTGTAGTTCCCAGACCCGCATACAGTACGGTATTCACTGCCGCACTAACTTCTCCTCTACGACGGTTTGCATTACTGCTTCCATCTTCTTCATCATCTTCTCCACTGCTCCCATAGCAATAACTTGCGTCTCTTATCTAAAAATCGTGATAGTAGTAGTTTATTTCCAATTACGGGGGTAGACTCTCGTTTCCAGGATTGCAAAAGTGTGGGATTTTCTCATTTCTCGATAATGCAAATGGGGTTTTTCAGTAGTAAAAAGCGTTAGATGAAACGTCAATCTAGACCGTCATCGCCCTCAAAAGTGCTATTTTTACGTTTACAAGGCGTAATTTGCATTATTCGAAAAGAGAAGAAAAGAGCTATATGTCCAGCTTTATGCTTCCGAATAATGCAAACTGGGTCTCGTAAACGTAAAAATAGGACTTCTGAGGGCGATTGCGGCCTGGATTGATCTTTTACTTAGCGCTTTTGACTACTGAAAAACCCCATTTGCATTATCGAGAAATGAGAAAATCCCACACTTTTGCAATCCTGGAAACGAAACTACCCCCAGTGTAAAGCAGAGTTTCGTTTCAGCGCCGAGTTTACCCTGTTCCTTTTCATCCATCGTCGATGAGCTTCGCATTGCTTTGTCTTGTAGCCATCTCCGCGGCATCCATGAGGGGAAATAGGAGACAATGGGAGGGGAGAAGGTCTGCTGCATCCTTGCCATGCTGCTTTACCAGGTCCTCCACCACACTGAAATTATTCAACATTGTAGTATTGTTGTTGAATTGTCTCTAATTAGAATTATTCAATCTACTATCAAGAATTTGTATTTTCGATAATCTAATAAATATTAAAGAACTTTTCAATGTCTGTTTGTTATTCTAGTATATATAGATATTGTCTGAACTATTTTATGTACAATATATAAATAAGTAATGAAACATAAAAGACAATTACATTATGATTATGTAATTTGCATCTTTCTCTATCATTTCTAAACATTTTCTGTAGTCTCTTTCGCTATCTTGTTATCCATTAATTAATAATTTCTTTTTTATTTCCTCGTTACTCGGCACATAAATGATAATTTAAAAGACATGCATGCACGTACTAAATAGAACACAGAAAAAATTGGTATACACGTAACCAATCCTAAACACGTATAAACGTTTATACGTACATGTACTGCAGAATTTGTTTACATAAGTACACTGTACTCATCGCAGTCTAATCAACAATGAAAACTTGATTAAACCCACTTTGCGACAGTCGTTTACCTTTGACCACAGAGTACCGTGTAATGCACTGTGATGTAATTTAATTTTCGAATTTATTATCAACACACACTTTCGAGACGAAAGATCGCACGATCATTTCTTATGTTTTCTCCAATTTCCTTTATCATTCCTAATCTTTTACCCGGAGATGGATATAAATATACAATCAAAAGAAAAAAAGACATAGAAAATGTAAAAATATTTTTAAGCACATTTTATACATTCCATTGTATCCAAGTTTATTTTTCCCATGACCACAGTTTTTAGACGAAGAAATATTTTATGCATAAAGGATATGAAAAACATTAATATGTATCATGATAAGACAAAAGAAAAAACGGACAAACACCAAGAGTATACACTACATTATGAATTTCTTTTCTCAAAAGGAGGCACATAAGGTTGATGCAGAGGAATCAACTAGGAAAGAATATTACCCACTGATGCCAATAGCTTATCGTCGATGATACAGGACATTGGAATGATTTGATACTTACCCCGTAAACATAAGATCGTGGGGGATATCGTGGAAGCGGCGGAATAAGTCTGGTGGCGAAGTTGGAGGGTAATTCTCTAAAGTTCACCACCTTACCCCCCCGTAACCGTTGCTTCTCCCTTCTAATTAATAAAGCAGCCTGCATTCCGCTCATTCATTTGCCTGTTTTATTGATCGTTAAGATCCCGACCGTCCTTCTCCTCCTCCTTTTTCTCCTTCTCACTTCCTTTACACACGGATACAATTTTCAACTCTCTGTTCCCCTCCTTCGCCCCGTTTGAAAAAAAAAAATCATAAATCACACGTGTTCCTCCTCAAATATCACCTGATCCACCTTGATACCAGGCACTACAACTTACTCCTAACATTGCACTGTCTGCCTTTGGTAATAGTTGATGTACGTATGCGCTGATTGGAACCAGTAGAGACATATTAAATAACTAAAATTTACAATGAATGGATAACCAGCTGACGAACCTGGGGCTGTTCAAGGATGCGTTACCGCGGGGATTACATACGCCACCAGACAGCCAATCGATGGTGTGTTCCTAATATATAAGTAAAGGTGTGCCAGCAAAGAGTAGGTGCAAAGTGCAACGAGGATTATCAAAATACTTATACAAGGACTGCACGATATACATGAGAGATAGGGTCACCTAGGCAAGAGCGACTAGCACGTGATAGAGAAAGAAGTGAAAGAGAACAAGAGCTCTAAAGATAAATAGAGAGATAGAGATAGACAGAGAAATATGTGTATAAGTGCTATCCTAGAGCAAATTTTAGTTACCGGTGACATAATCTACCCACCTGTAGCTCCGAAGAAGATGGCGATACTCGGAGATCGAGGATCGATGGTGGCGGGAAAGGGAAGTTGTTGGATTTAGTGGCGCAAGTAACTGAGCTAGGTGATTCGAGGGACAGCGGCGGTGGCGATATTGGGAATTGGATCGGAGAGACAGGTGTGACCTGCGGAGACTTCTCGACATGACGCCGTCGATCGATGCTCTGATGGAATGCAGATGACGGTGGTTGTGGCTGTGGTGTGGAAGATGGTGGAACAACGTGCGGACGCGCAAACTTGCTCGGGTGGTGGTGGTGTTGGTGTTGGTGTTGGTGTTGATGCTGATGTTGATGCTGATGCTGATGCTGATGCTGATGCTGATGGTGGTGCTGCTGAGAAGCTGGAACTGTCCTCAGCCGTGCAGGGATTGCACCCTCGGCGACACGTTTGTTTAGCTGCAATCGTTTTTGCTTCCTCCTGTTCGCTATACTGGCGCCACCCGCAGCTGCGTACATCGCTCCGTGCCCCGATTATACTCTTCCCGGTTTAACGCCTTCGGGCCAGGCGTTCTCTCTGTTACGAGCTTAGGTCCCTTCGCATGGTCTTCCTTCCTGTCTTTCTTTTCCTCTGTAAAGGCAAGAAACGTGACGGAAATCCGCCCGCTATCGGCGGCCGTCATTTCTATTCTACCGACTAAGTATTCTAGCGAGAAGCACGTGAAAAGCCATTTATTTACAGCGTTATTTACATATGCGTACTAGACACACAAGTAGCAGCTATGCGTACAGGGGCACTAGCCTTAATTCATACTAACTATTTAATGTAATTACTTGTACGAGTAACTCAAGAGTCTATCGTTTAGTTTCCTTTTGCCATTTCATTCGAAACGAATCATTTGACAATACTGTACCGAAGTATGCTGACCGTTTCTTCTAACTCAAGCGAAGTACTATATGGGTTCTGATGAAGGGACAACAGTTTCAACGGATTTCAGAGATCTAAAGCGGTACCATCCCTCTGTTTGCTAGTTGTTGTAGACAAACCCCTACCTTCAGTATACATTTTAGTGGAGTTTGAAATAGAAAATAGCATGGTTCTTAAAGCTGATGCAATCTAAAAAAGTATTTTTCAATGATCCTCTTTCGAAATCGAAAAACGAGAATTAAGTAAGAAGTAATTTTACTGAATGCGAACGTATTCGACGATTGGAATATTTTTCTTGAACAGTTTTTCTTCTGAATTTTTTACCTCGTACGTTACGAGCACATCTCTGTATTGACATCTTTCCGATTTACTCCTTGACCCATCGATGGGTCAAGTGGCTCCGACACAAATGTAACAGATCGAAAAACCCTCTTCTCCCACTTCATTTTTTGCTGCGACACGTTCCAGTTATCCCTTTCTACACCGCTCTCTCTCTATCGTTTTCCTTCTTTTTTCTTTCCCACTTCTACGTTCCGCACTTCATCACGTTCATTTCGGGTACCTTCCGCTATCTATCTTCGTCTCTTCCGACCTTTCCACCTACCCTATCGTCTGACACTTCACCCACGTCCTTAACCCTTATAAATTTTTCATCGTAAGCGATCGGTGTTTACATAACCGATGCACAACTGAGGAGAAGGGTAAACAAATCGCTTCTAAAAATCGTGTCGCGATGAACCACGGAAAATAAGATTGATCGATGTGAATACAAAGTGGACTTCTCAGAGCTGTCTTACGCGTTATCGAGAGGAGTTACGTATATAGTCAGGGGAACTAAAGAACTCGCGCAAAGAAGCAAGTGGACAGCGGTGACCGGCCGTGTATGTCCACAGGCAACAAACACAGAAGCGATGAAACAATACACAATAAACTCGTGAATTAAACACAACGTGAAACCGAGTTACAACGATGGAAACGGGAAATGGTCGCGGGAGCTGCAATGATGTTCGGCGAACGTCGTTGTTTAACGAATAAGGTGTAGCCACCAAGAAAGCAGCACCGTGACGAGTGGGGTGAAACCGTTTGGTCTCATCCAAAAGGCTACCAAATGCAACATTCAAGTCGGGTGTATCTATATCGCTTCCAACGAATATATATATAGCATAATACGTTCATGCAATGGTACGTGCGTGCACGAAGCTAATAGTAAAATAAAGAGGGATACACAAAGCCAAGTAACAAGAAGTATCAGAAACGGAAAAAAGGAAGGTAACAAAGAAAAAGTAGACAAATACCGACGGGACTTCGCGATGAACAAAGGACTAAACAGATAACCTATCCTACTGAGTATCTCCTGAAAATAAAGGGCAACATGAAGCGCTTAACAAAAAAAAAGAGAATAAAAGGCTGGCTGGTGGCCGGCGGGCAACGTCACATTTATTGTTTTTCCCTCTTTTTTTTCTTTTTCGTCACTATTATCTGCTCTTTTCTTTTCTGTTTTTCCGCGCGCTGGGGACACGCGCTTTTTGTACAGTAACGATGGGGACCAACGATGACGACGAGAACGACGACGATCAGAAACAATGAAGGCTATACATTTGGTACTTTCTTTCTCTCACACTCTCTCTCTCTCTCTCTCTCTCTCTCTCTCTCTCACTCTCTCTACCTCTCTTGCAACACAAAACACGCACGCACGCACTCACACACGCACTCGCACACAATCCCTCTTTTTCTCGCTCATTTCGCATCGCTAGCAACTGCTGCAGCAACGTCGGCGGCGGTTCGACGGCGGCGGCAGAGACAGCAATAGCAAAGCAGGCGTCAATCAAGTCAGCCAGCCAACACCAAAATGCTGCTCGTACCAACGACTCGGGGTAACCAATGCACCGTGTTCGACCTGCCTCTCCAATCCCTTCGGTTCGACTACGTGGACGACATTTTCCCCTGTTCGTTGTGCCTTTTTTCGGTTCTTTGTCCTTTAAACGCGTCGCACTAGACCTCTCTCCTCCCTTTTCTGTTCGTTCCGTTTAAATCGTCTCGTGCTGACTCCTCCGTTACTTTCTCCGTTCCGTTCGGTCTCTCCTCGGTTTTACGCCGCCTCTCGCGATATTACAGTCGAAACAAATCAAAACGGTCACCGTGCGCAGAGGACCCAGTGTACCACTCGCACACCAAGTAACACCGGAGAAGATACACGCACGCACACACAAAAGGGCCCGGGGGGGTTCGAGGGAGGGAGAGAAGATGAAGGGGGGGGGGGGGGGGGGGGGGCGCGCGCGATGGGGATACGCGGGGCCACGAATCCAGGACACGATCCCCGTGTGCAGACGGCGCGTATCACTCGCTCGTCACGATTAACGCAGCCTCCATCGCTAGCCCGCTCCTTCGTGGACGCGCCCGTTTCTCCCGAACAACCACCGACTGAGCACCGCCACCGATCGCGCGCGCGCTGCTACCAGTGCTACCTCTCCACCCTCCAGTCAGCCGATCCGCGCCCTCTCCATGTCCCTCCCTTCCCTTCCTGTTGCCCTCGCACGCGCGCTACGCCGCTCGATTACGTACACCGCACACCACACCGCGTACAGTGTACAGCGGCTGGCAAAAGTGAGCGTACACCCCCGCCGACCATAAATTAGACATGTAAATAAAGTTCGAAGTTCGATCTGGTATATCGTAGGAAACGGCACACTCGCTCCCATCGATCGCTCCAAAATTTTTCTTTTTCATTAACACTAGGTTTACGCAGCTGTAGAAATAACTATTTCAAATTATTTTATGAACATAGAAATGTGTCCATTTGGCCATTTTTCCAATAATATATACCCTAAGAAATAAATTTGGCGAACAATTCCTCAGGGAAGCATCTTTACAATCTTAGTAATCGCAAATTAAGAATATTAGAATCCGTCATTTTGACGGGCCCCGTAGATCTAGTGTTGAATCTCAAATGAGATTCATATTCGTTGTTCATATTCATATTAATAAACTTAGGCAGTTCTAGGAAAATTATTCGACACCCACGTTGGAGGCGTGAAAACAGCCGAAAGTTCGAGGTCGGAAGTACGTTTTTTGAAATTGCATGATTTTCAAGTAGAAATCCTACCATGTAAAAGATGTTGTTGTAACATCATCTGTTTAAGAAATACATTGAAGAATGGAATTTTCTTGCAATCTATTTTCGTGAATCTTTATGCAAAATAAAAATTGTCTCCCTCGATTGCAAGAAATAGCAACTAGATCAAATTTTATTTCTCCCCTTAATGATTTTAATAGAGGAGAAATCATATATTGGCATCTTTGATTTTCAAAATTTTCCTACAATTTTAAATTACATCTTCTTAATTTTGCTATAAATGCATAAAGATCCGCAGTCTATTCATGAATTTTGATCTGCCAGCATACTTCTCCCGCGATGTAGAAAAAGACCAATATACATGATAATTTTTGTTATATAAAACAAGATATTGATTTAAAATATTAAAATTTTATTTATTTTATGACCTAATCGATATCACCAATTTTCATAAGGTGTATATCGATCTGATTATTTTATGCGAGTTCAATATTGAACGTGGTTGTCCACATGAGACGCTATTGTCGTTGTTCATACTATGAACTCGTATAAAATATTAATTTTGTCATTTAGAAAGAAGCAAGAAAGATTCTAAAAATGGTAGTTCTGTGGTAACTTATGTGAATGTGGGTTACGGATTAACCCTTTGCACTCGGAGCTATTTTAACTGGAATATTAAACATTTCTTCCGATCTGGAATATTTCCATTCCCTACGATTTTTGAAATTTTATGGATATGAAATTGGTATAATACCTCATACAATACCTAAATGTTTAGTAATTGATTAGATACCGATATATTTAATAATGTAAACAATATTTTGAATAATGGTACAGCAATTTTTAGTGGTGCCTCAGAGGGGACAACCGAGTGCAAAGGGTTAATTCTTTTTCGATTGAAGAGATACCGTTTACTGTGAACGTCTCCGTTGCCGGGCTCACTGAAGTCTAAAAAGGAGAATGCAAGGGTGGTAATTCGCTTGAAAGAGCTCAAACCCTGCGGTAAAGTGTAGTGTTCATTTACGATCGCACGTGTACTTTTAGGAACTATTTCATTAGCTAAAGAATGGCAATTTAATATCTATAACTTTTGTTATCGTGTACTCCTTCGTATTTTATAAAATACTACAAGTTCAAATTCTTTATAGATGTCTGACATAACAGCTGTTACTGCTACTTTGAAGAAGCCCCTATTTTAGGCAACCGGCGTAATACTTACCGCTACTATTGGAAGCAGGCGCCTTATAATAGGCAGCCATTGTCTGATACATCACTTACTAATTCTACTTAGAATGTGGGTCCTTTCAAGTAACCATTGTCTGATCTATTCCCAGGTAGTCCTACTTGGAAATAGATTTTTTACTGTGATATTATTTTATCATTGTCAATTATATTTTACTGTTACTGTGAAATAATGGAATCCAAAGAAAATAATTTCGAATTAATGTTTATATATGCTTTGCTCACACAGATCTGCAACCGCTCGATATCGACAGTAGTTCGTACTGTAATCAGTCACGCACAATCGACATTCGCTCTATTTCGTCCCATTCTTAACTAAATCGTAAGTTCGCAACGTATCGATCAACTCTACAGTGGAAAGCAGTTTCAATAGTGAAACGAGTGCTTAACACTTCCTTCGCACGGCAAAGTTTGCTTTGCTGATATAGTATAAACTGACTATAGACTCATTTATGAGTCGTACTTATCCATGGTCGATGTCTATATCGAATCTAATTTCTATAACCAACGTTTCCATCGTTCCTGCTCGAGAGCTCGTAAAAAACAATGTGCATTGTCATGAATATTTTATTTAGCTTCAGGAAATGCAGAGGAATTGAGATTCTTCAGGTCCCCGAAGTGAAAGGGATAGGTTAAAGGTTATTTTTTAAAGTAGACCAGCTATATCGCGCATCGAGGCTTAACAGTTTGATGGTCAAATAGGACACGTAAGTAGGATAATGCACTTCCGATCCGAAATGTTACATGCAACGTTGCCTCCACGCCCTCTGTCCTTATTTTATGCACGACGATATAATATTCGATAATATTCATGAACCGCAAGGAATCGTTCGCGATCGATAGATATAGAGCGATATGCAGCGTCGAGTGTCGATCGCTAAATAATTAAAATCGTTCAGGATCAAATAATTTCGAGTCATCTGCCGGAAACAATCGCACTCGTCGTTTCGACAGGCGCGCAAAGTGCAAAGGCGACCGAACGCGTCCGTATTCCGTTCGGATGGCATTGAACGTGTACACGTACACGTTACGTACAAAATCACATGCGGGGTGGAACCCCTTACAGATTCTAGGGCAACCCGCTTTCGCACTTACCCTCCCTCGTACCCGCGACCAGGTTACCTCGCCCTCTCAACTTCCACGAGTCGATATCCCGTGCTGCTTTTGACCTTTCACCTTTCTCCCGTCACCCTGATTCTCCGGCTAAAGGACAATCTACTTTATCGACTCGTAACGCTCCTGTGAATATTTATTTTCGTTCACGCTGAACTCATTTAATCATAATGACTAGATTGCTGATCTTTATGCAAAATAAAAATTGTCTGTATCGATTGCAAGAAATAGAAATTAAATTGAATGTTGCTTCTTCCCTTAAACCGCTTCCCCCAGTGTCTACGTGGGAGGGTCCAGCGGATCCCCACCGCTACATTGTTTTGCAATACAATGTAGCTTCTTAAAAGCCGATACCGCTTGTATTGATGTAATAAAAACATTAAAAAGAAAACAAAATTCCATGAATGTTTTGATGCGGATATGAATACGGATGCGGCAGAAAGCATAGATGACTGGTCTGATAACTAGTTTGTGTATGGTGTATATGTATTTTATGCTGTTATTTTAACCAAAATATCATAAATAAATGTTAAAATAAACATAAAACGTACAAATATTACTTTGCACTGGGGGTCCATGAGCACTGCCGGGTTAATGATTTTAATAGAGAAGAAATCATATACTGACATTTTCAAGTTTTTAAATTTTCCAACAATTTTGAATTTCATCTACTCAATTTTAGCCAAAATTAGGCTAACAGTACGAGATCGCCTCTTTAGAATGTATTAATAGGAAAACTACCGCGATATTCTTGTGGTACCATTTATTACAACGCTCTTCTCATTTGTAATATTAAAAATCCTAATAATATACATTGAAGTCTTGCGATAACAATGACTGGTCATTGACAAAACGTACTCAAGGTAAAAAACGAATGACGAACGTTTTTATCTTCGTTTTCTACCGCCCGCTTTCAGACGCATGTCTCGCTTTCCTTTTCCACCTTTTGGTTTCTGTACTCCCGTTTGTTTCACTCCTCTTTTGCCTTTCTTTAACTTGGACGATGTCTTGGCAGGTTTGAGTCTGTAAAATAAAAATGCTCGTTTACGTTGATGTTATTGCATACGAATGGAATTGTTGAATATTTAAGAACCTACTTTGGAGTAGAGAAGTCCTCACGGAAAATTTTCGTGTTACGTGTAAGGATACTGTCAACTAAATCTTTGTTACGTTTCTTCTCTTCTTGTAAATTTCGAGGAGGTGCTTCTGCTTTTCGTTTCATACCAGGCACTTGTTTTGCGATACCTTTGGCATCCTTTTCTTTTGGTAACCTGGATGCATGTTACGTTGCATGTTAATTTTTAAGCGTTGCTTGCGAATTTTTATGATTACTGCTTTAATGAATACCTGCTCTGGAATTTGCCAACAGATGCTGTTGACGTACGGGCAACTGTGATGGCTTGAGACAGATGTTGAGAATTAGGGAAATATTCTTTTGTAGGAAGACCTACTTGTGGCACTTTAATATTCTTCGATTTAGCAATGTTACGCAGTCTTTGTAGTTCATTCTTCGACCGTCTCTCTTCTTTCGCTGTCTTTGCTGCTGCAAATGGATCCTCCTTGACCTTATTATCATTGTTAACTTCAACCAACCATTCTTTCTGCTCTTCAGCTTTATTACGTTTGTAACCAAACGTAGGTATCCATTTCTGTAAAAATATTAAATCATTATGCACACTTGCTAAAGAAATATATAACTATTGAAATCAAAGATACCTGTAATTCATCGTCCCATTTAAGCTTAGACTTCTTCTTCTTTTTAGTTCTAATACCCTTATCTTTAGCATACTGTTGCCACTTGGTTAACGGTTTCGGTTTTGGAATCTGTCTGGCTCTGGGCAGCACGTACTGAGGTTTTGGTAATTTTGCTACTATTGTCTCCTCAACCCGTTCTATTGGAAGTTCCCAAATTTTGTTAATCAATATCTGTACATTATCTCTCGTCAAACTTGTTAAATATTTTTCTTGCCCGGATCTGTAAATTAACGAGTAACAACTTCAAAAAGGGAACTAGAGAATAATGTGTATTGACATTATAAATAAATGTTAGGTTACTTTAGTGTATTTATATTGATTGTATTGTAATCTAATGCCAAAAGTGATCCCAGGTCCGTTTCTACTTCCACATCCTTGTTCACGTCAGTTGATTTACGTGAATCCTTCTCCTGTGTCTCATTCTCCAAAATTGACTGTACGATATCCATGCTGTTTTAAACACGTAAGTATTCACTTAAATAATTAAATGATCTTTCAATTAACTATTACGTATATTGCAAGCAATTCTTGATACTGTATTCTTTATTTCAAATAATCATACGAATGAATGAAAATATAGAAACCTTACGTTTGTTGTTACCCTTCGTCCGTCAGAGTAATCTTGAAGCACGTGCAATTATGGTTATGTTGACACAAATGCGGTCTTTCTTGATGCACGCGGTATGGAGGCCCATAAGGTTTGAGAAAAATAAACCCATAGAAGAAAAGTGTAATTTCAAATATCTAGTGATGGAAAAAGGATAATTGAATTATTCTGTTAGGTTATATCGTGAAAATGTTTGTTCTCGCTGAATTGAAAGACACAGTTAGGATACCACCGTGGGAGTTTAAACGGAAATTGAACGATGCGATTACTGATGAACTTAATAGAAAACTTGCCAACAAGGTAAGAGATACTACAATTCAAACAACTTCAATGAAAATAATCGAAATCAATTTTATAAACGCCCGTTTCAGGTTTATCTCAATGTGGGTCTTTGCATTGCTCTTCATGATATCACAAAAATTGAAGAATCATATATCTTTCCTGGTGATGGAGCATCCCATACTAAAGTAATATTTCGTTTTATCGTGTTTCGCCCGTTTATGGAAGAAATCTTAATAGGGAAGATACGTAGTTGTAGTATTGACGGTGTTCATGGTATGCAGCATTAACTTTTTGTTTTCCTTTGTTACATCATGCTACTTTAAGGTTTCTATGGCCAATTTAGAGTTATACTCTTTCCTTTTGTAGTGACATTAGGATTTTTTGAAGATATTGTAATCCCACCTCATAAACTGCAACATCCGTCGAGGTTCGATCAAATGGAACAAGCCTGGGTGTGGGAGTATGACACAGGCGATGGTGAAAAGCATGACTTATTTATGGACGCAGGTATATTAATGAATATTTGAAATTAATTCACAATAATGATTAGACTGCGGATCTTTATGCAAAATAAAAATGTTTTGCATTGATTGTGGGAAGCAGGAATAACATAAAAATTGATTTCATCCCTTTGTTACATCAAAAGCAACGTTACAATGTTCTTGAATTTCTTAAATCTTTTACTGTATTATATTCCACCCAACCAATTTCTTCATCAATGCATAAAAATCCGCAGTTTAATAATGATTATACGAGGTAAAATAATAATAACAGTTCAAATACCTTAGGGGAAATTATACGATTCAGGGTAGTGAGCGAAACCTTCACAGAAGCTTTACCCACTGGACCAAACGTATCTGGAGAGTCTGTAGAGAAATCAGAAGCTAAAAATATATCTCCGTTCACTTTGGGGGTATGTGTAATTAATAACTAGTGAAAATGTCAATCGAAACATGCTCTCTCTTGAGGTAATTTTAACTCTGCTATTTTCATTTTAATTGTAGGGTGCCATAGACGAGCCAGGACTTGGATTGCTCACGTGGTGGGAGAATACTTAAGAGTTGCGATAATTTGGATCAATAAATTTTTATTTCACAGCACATTCCATCATGTTATCACGTTTTAAAGTTACATCCGTGATCGGCGCCACGCGCGACCCGATTTCAGATAGAATTTTCACTGTGCGGATATATTCATATTTAGTTTCCATTGGTAACAGAATTATTAATTATCATTTGTACAATATATACAAAGACATTGTGTGCTAAATATGTGGTAACACGCAAAAAATAATTTCAGTTCGGTAAAATTCGAGGTCCTGTTAAAACGTTACACAGAAGTTATTCGGTGGTAGAAGTCTCAACAAAAAGAACATCGCATAGTCAGTAGTCGTTCGACTGCAACAGTGGCGTGAAATCTTTCACATCGTTACGTGCTGATGGAGCATAGTTAATGACACATTCGTATTTAATTCCTCTTTTTTTTTTCGTGTTTCTTCAAGTAACCGTCGAAACCGTTTAACAGTATTAAACACATAAAATACGTTTTCCTATATTGCGGTATATCGTTACATTGAATGAAAAACATTCGAGAACTTAGCTAGGTGTAAGCCTTAAATTTAGGAAACATTAATTACATGACAGTGGAATATACGTAGATAAAATGGAACTGAAAACATTTCTAGACGATAGATACATGTGCAATGATCACTTTCGGTTGTTCTTCTTTATAATTCAACAACACTCGTCGTCGAATATCACGCGAATCGTGTCTCGTAAATAAATAAAAATCTCCGTTATAAGACTCGTCGGAATGTTTTTGCGCTTTTTAAATATTTTTTTTTTCGCCGGTGAAACTGTCGCCTTCTAAATAGCTCGATTAGTCTTTGTTTTTTTTTTCTGTATATGCTCTTCATGCACCGCGATTAACGCATTGGAATCGCGGTCTTTAAACGGCCTTACAAGCGGGATGAACAACAGTCTAAACACATCCGGAGTAAAATAGTACACGTACAATAAAAATCCAAGTTCTAACTGTTTTGAGTCTGACGTGCCGTCTCATCGGACTTCCTCTACGTTCTTCAGTGAGAACCTACAAGATTAACTGTCTCCTTTCGTTTTCTCTATCATCAAGCGACGCGTGAAACTCTGAACATTGTTTATCGATTGTACACATTCTCTTCTATTTCATTTCTCTGTGGATTTTCTCGATTCTCGAAAACATGGAAATACGACAACCAGCCGCGTTCTGAAAACGCGGAATACCTAGCGGCTCGAAACACGAAAAAGTATGATTCAACGGTGATTCATTAAAAATTGCACTGTCCAGCAGACAGATATAATATGGCGTTCCAATAGACAATAAACGATTCTTGTAGATTTTCGTGCGCCAAATACGAACACAGAGCCCGTTTTTTCATTACGTTCAATTGTTGAGAATTTTCATCTCGATAATATAGATAAACGCCAAACAAATTATGATTGGAAGTTTTGGAGTTTTGAATTCGTATTCGTCGCATGCAAATCTAAAAGGATTGGAACACATAGAAAAATGAAAAATTCATCGGACGATGCGATTTGTGTCTCGATGCGAAGATGTGGAGACCAACAATATTTCTTCAGATCCTTAAACAGTCTCGAGCGGTCAAAGATACAATATTGCTTAAGAATTAACATTTATTAGTCCCGTTTAAGGGTGTCAAAGTTTGCAACAAAGGACCTGTAAACGCTTCTTCGGTGGAATCGCGTTTCTTCATGTTTCAGTCCACTGTGTACCGGCCACAATCGCAGAGTCTAGCGTGAACAGAAGGGGTGCGATTCATACAGGAGCTTCGGTGTATTAAAAATGCCTATATGCGCTATTTAGTATCGTCATCGTTACTTTACACTTTTAAGGGCTAGTGTTCCTCATTTTTTTTTTGACTTTCTCGTTTTCTCCTCTTATTTTCTTTGTCTCGTTTATAGATCATTATACAAGAGAAACAAAACACAGTGTATTTAGTTTGCGTTTGGACGTCAATTGCTTCTTCTCTATTCGCACGGTGGTGCGTCTTCTTCAGTCGTTGTTAGCCATTGTCTTTGTAAGTATTGCTTTACGTGAAACATTGTCTTTTCTCTCGCGTATCTCTTTTTTTTGTCCTTTTCATTTTTTGTTCGATTTAAAGGAACACAAACTCCCCCGTGCTGTGTTTCTCGATCGCGGCGCGCGTATCGTTGAAACCCGAAGAAGATCTTCAAGGAGGCATTCCCTGCCTCTAATCGATCGTGAACGAGTCTACTCGATGATTAGGCAGCGCGGCAGATGTTCACGTAAATAGTTGAATAATTCCTGAGACGTTCCTGGACAGTTGGTTAGTTCGAGCTCGTGCAAATGTCGAAGCTGTATCAGCCTGGACAATTCGCCGCTCGTGAGCAATGGGCAGCCTGGAAAACAAATTTTCTTTACTGAAAAGAAATGCAAGGGAACCAGCCAGCATAATTACAAAATAGTTTGATTCAGTAGCCACAATGATATTATTACTAAACTGCGGATCTTTAAGCATTTATGGCTTCTGAAAATTTCCAGAAAAGGGTGGAATATAAAATTCGACAGAATTTAATACAATTCTTATTTTTTCGAGATCTACAAAGGTAGCAAGATTAATGAGATTGTATTTTATTCCACTTTCTTAAAATTCGTTCACAAAAATGGAAAATTGCATATAAACATCCGCAGTCTAATTATTACACTATAACACGGGCAAAAAAATGTTTAAAAATGCGATATAAATTTCCACCATGCCACAGTACGAGATAAGCCTGTGAGATTTACGAGCCCGACTTATCTCCAGAATATGAAGCTCCATAAAATGGAATTTATACGGAACTTATTTTTTTTTTTTATTAAGCCACTGAAACCTATTAAAGGTTTATTTCAGCTTTAACAATTTTACTGTAGACTTACAGTTAGTGTACAATGACGGACTTAATAATCGCTAGAGATTAGAGTCGTTTAAAAACTGAAAGATATATTCACAGGCTTTAACATTAGGTTTAGCAAAGAAAATGTCCGCTTTTAATGGTAGAAAAAACTTAATTTTACGCAACTTATTAACTAATTTAATTCTTTGGGAATCATAAAGACAACATTGCCACAAAACATGATCTAAGTCCTCGGAGCTAAAATTACACCTACAATTAGGATCACTAACAATATTTACTCGATACAGAGAGGCAGCGAGATTGTAATGATTGGCTCTGATATGGTTTACTGTGGATATAAAACCCCTTTTAGTGTGGTCATCAAAATTTTGAGCAACCCAAAACGAAGGGTTGTAGAAATTTTGGAAATAATGTATACCCTTGGTGGTGCTCTGCTCAGTAATTGAGGATCGAGTGTTGAGAATTCCTTTTAGTCTGAGGTGGAAAGTAAAATCTGTGTAATACGGAACTTATGACGTTGAAAATATTATTTATTAAATTTCTACTTGGCGAGAATGTAAATCATTTAAGATGTCAATTTTATGAGACAACACGCAGTCGGACTCCATCGATATACAAATTGATTTTTCTCGTAAAAGGGATATATTTTCGATGTATTTTTGTACAAGGATCACCTTGCGTCGGTCACAATTCCTTTTGTGCCTCCTTTTAAACTTCGATCAACATATAGGACAAGCCTTACCTGCCAAGGAGAGTACTTGTAAGGATTTCATGCCGCACAAGTGCTGAAGACTCAAGTCTTTAAGTTGCGAGCACCATCTCAAGAACAATGCGCTCAGTGATACCATTGTGGAGATGTAACCCACGCCTATGTCCGTGATGTGTACACATCTGCACAGACAGAAGAACATTCTTTATAGCGTATTCATTTTTCCATATAATTCTGCATATACACACATATATCATTTTCATTTATTTTGAATCAAATTAAAGTCTAATAAACCGTCCTAATCATTTATAATTTCTTCTAGTTAAAGTCCCTGATGTTGAAACTCTGACTTCTATATTTGTGAACACAAATTGGACAACACTGTGAAATTGGACTGTCAAATTTTTATTGCGGTTCCGAGTTTGCTAATCGTTCCGCGGGCACGCTCCGTTAACGTCTCACTCCCAGACAAATTGGCACGGATATTCGACGACAATATGTCACACGGTCGACACGTTAGCCGATCAGGACTAGTTCCAACATGTTCGGAGTCCGGTATATCATCGTGTCGAGCATTCAATCGGTCGCCTAAGCAGATTATTTGTAAGTCTGTCTCCTTAGGTGTCTCGAGGAGCCTTGCTAGGTGAATCACTTATTGCGTAATGACCGATCCTAAATAGAATGCTCGTTAGTGCGCTCAGTATTTGGACCATGAATGAAGCGATCGAGCGGATCGTACGGTTACCACTGTGATAAAACCCTGCCTGCGGCTAAACCGGATTTATTAAGCTGATCGGGAACGTTATCCGACCGTTTACAACATTATTTACGGATTTCTATAACTTTGCGGCTAGTTCAAGAACGCTGGGTAACTCAGAATAAAGTTTCTTTTGTGTTTATATTTGTTTGTGTTCGAAAATACCGATAAAACCCTATCATAAAACCTTGCCTGGGTAAACCTGATTTATTAGATTGATCGGGAACGTCATCCGACCGTTTATAACATCATTATCATCTATAACTTTACAGGTAGTCCGAGAACGGTGGGTAACTCGGCATAAAGTTTATTTTGTGTTCGAACAAAGAATTTTATTTTAAGGAAATTTTTTAATGAAGAAGAAAGCGATAGATTTTATAGATCCACCTGTAATGAAACGTTCGCGCTCCGTTAGTTCCCGATCGACTCTTACCTGTCCAACGTAAGCTCTTCCAAGTGATTCAAATCACAGGCAATATATTCTAAGGCTGCGTCAGTAATCCTTGAGCACCAACTCAAATCTAAGGAACGAAGTCTTGGCAAGTTTTCCGCGATCAACTCAACACCGTCGTCCGTTACTTTGCTGCACCCTGACAGCGACAGCACTGTCAGATTCGGCAAGGAATGCACTGGAAAAGAGAAAAGATTGCTTCTATTATTACGCGACTTTTACATCTTCCGAAAACGTATCGATTCAGCTTCCAAATACCTTTGCAAGAAAAATATAAGTACAACTGTCTTTATAAAAGACTGTGTTCGCAACGGCACAAGTTTATTCAAGCAGGAAAAGATAAAATATTAATTTGCAAATATGTTCCTTGGTCAGCATATTCTAGATTTCATATTTCATAGATTTTGCCTTCATTTGCAACAGAATTTGATAAAGCTTCTATTTTTATTGTAACACTGTCCGCTATGCCAGTCACGCGTGAGTGACATATATTCTAGTCTGAAGCTAAAAATAACATCCGCATAACTTGGACATAGCCGGAACAATTGAAACAATAATTTTAATTTACGCAATTCACGCCAGAATTGTTTGAATTTTACAGAGTTCCAACTAGAGAAACGAAGTTTAAAAAAAATAATATTCATTTGCATAGCTTACAGTTTTACGATGCTGCGAATTGTGTTTCGGAGGTCGCATGTTTATGCGTATCGAGTTTCATGAAAATCTTTTCATTGTATAAATAACGGCAACCGGTCGTTGACCACCCACTCGCCCAGGAAATTAAGTCTCAAGTATTGCTGACATCTAGAAAGCTAAATAAAGCTGTGTTCCTTAATTCTAAATTTATAATGGCCGGATGCGTGTGACACCTGACTTAATTTCACGCTATCATCGTCTCAGTATTTCTACCTGGACCGTCGTGGAACGCGTTGACGCAATTGTCTCGTTCGCGCGAGTCTCTGCGTAACGTCTGACGTTCTCCTTTCGTTAGCATGCTTCACCGGCGTGCAAATATTCGCAAAAATTTCGCGTTTACCAATCTCATGAAACTTCCATTCACATTTTAGTCAACCATTACAAAATAAGGTAGTATGACACAATGATAATTAATAGACTGCGGATCTTTATGCATTTGTAGGAAAGTTCAGTAGAAGAAATTCAAAATTGTAGGAAAATTTTGAAAATTGAAAATGTCAATATATGATTTCTTCTCTATTAACACTTTGCACTCCGAATTATTTTTTACTGTTTTAAGTGTTTTATTTGAAATTTACTTCAAAGAACAGTTCCTTGACTGCTACTTACTTTAAACAATTTTGTTTATTAAATAATTATATTAAATATAGCTCTCAAACTTTGTTGTAATTTATATTTGTGGAACCTATATTTGTTTTTAACTAAAAAATAAAAAATTAAATAACTAAAGGAAGAACCAAATACATATAAAAACTTGAATCACACTCGACAAAGAAGTGCAAAAGCTTAAAATTATTAAGGGAGGAAATAGCACATTCTATTTGCTTTCTATTTCTTGCAGTCGACGCAGACAACTTTTATTTTGCATAAAGATCCGCAGTCTAATAATGAAATTTAACCCTTAGCTGGTAGTGCAGTTTCAAGATTCTTTAACACTAAACCTACCACCACCGGTCAAAATGACCGGTTCCAGATTTTTTATTTTACAATTATTGAAATAATAAAAATGATTTCATAAGGAGTGGTTGTGTAGATACTTTAGTAGAGCATACGTATTACAATAGGGACCGCACAAAATCTAAATAAAATCAAACTTGTCATTTTTATAAGGGAACATGTACCAGTTACTTTTAAGACTCGGTAGGTTTAGTGTTAAAACTTATTTAGAACATTTCGAATTGTGTGCTTGAGGGTATCGGGCCGATACCCTAGACAAAATTTATTGAAAATTTTCGAAAGGTCCCAGTATGGCTTCGTAATCTGAGTAATGGCTGAACCACTTAAGGGTTAAAAAGAGATTGAAATCGTCGTGATGTGTGATGTTATTAGGGATTATAATGAGTTGGTGGTGCGGACGGTTTAAACGGAGCTTACCAATGTTATGTACACCATGATTGGTAAGCTCCCAGCAGGATTGGAGCCTCAGAATGCTGAGGGCACTGCTCTGCTTGGAGTTGAAGTAACCAAGGGCGGCGTCGGTGACATGGTAAGCTTGCAACGAGAACTCGTAGAGGCTCGGCAGCAATTGAGCGACAGCCCCGACGGCTTCATCGGCCACGTTAATACAATCCGACAAGGAGAGCGATACTATTCTAGGTGTCAAGCAAGTCCACAGGCCAGCTTCCGTTATCTCGTTACAACCGGCTAATTCAAGCTCGAACAACGCCTAAAAATAAAGGACCGTTAGAAAAATTTTCGCGCATGATCTCGCGCGACCCCAGCAAAATTTTCTAGACAGATACACGTCAGGAAACCCGGGAAGTTCGTCAGGTTCTAGGCTCGCTATTATTATTAAGCTGTATGCGCACAGATTGCGTGTCAATTAAAAGGAAACTTAAATGCAATTTTTTAATGAATAGAGAAGTTGTTAGATCGTCGACAAAAAGGTAACTATTTTAACAAACTATTGTTCGATCCACTGTGTGTATCATTTAGCTCTATCGATTAAAACGGCGCGAACTTCCTTGGTCGCCTAATGGATAAATAATTTGTTCTGGGAGGTCATGCCTAATCCATAAAAAGCTTGATAGCGATAGGTCTAGTTTTATACAAATAGAAACAGAATATAAAAGAGTAGAGGTAGAATTTAGTAACAGCAGTCTGCGTTACGAAATAATTATTGCAGTAATAAATGATAAAAAGACTTTCATTGTAGATGTGAGAAATTGCCCAATAAAATGTAAAATTGAAATGAAGTTTTTCCACAAAATAACTTAGCAATCCATAAAGCCCTCGGTTTTATAGTTCCGCAGACCTTCGATGGGATTTATTGGTTATTGGCGTGGCACCCTATTATCATTGACGCATTATTTTCTAGCCCTAATGCTCACTTGCAAATGATCTAAAAGAGCCTCGAGGCCCTTGTCGGTGACTGCACAGCACTTCAGGGACAATGAGTGAACGTTCCGTTGCGCGAGAGGAAATCCATGGATCAGCTCCGGAATATCCTCGTCGGCGGCGCCTAGAAGGACCAGTGATCGGAACCCTCTTCTGACCAAGGAAGCGTAGAGGCGGGTACGCGAGCTGGGTAGCATGGTTCGTACTTCTCGGCACCTGACGACAGGTACCAAGCCTGCCCAAAGTCGTGGTCGCGCATACAGTATGTCCCTCCATCTTGTGCACACCTGTAAACACATCAACAATCAGCAAACTACTTAAAATTCCTTGAAAAACTACAGCCCTACTCTTAATTTAAGAACAACATTTTCTGAAGCTGTTGCAAGAAACAGGAGTCGGATAGAAATTAATTTTAGTTAGATAGTTAAAAATTATTATTAGACCCCGGATTTTACGCATTTATAACAATAAAATGAGCAAGTGCAATTTAAAACAGTGAAAATATTAGAAGACTTTAAGAGTATGAATATATTATTTTCACCACATTAAAATTATCAATGAAGAATATAAAATATTTAGCTCCTGCGTCTTGCAATTGATGCACAAACTTTTTATTTTGCATAAACATCCGGAGCCTAATTATTTATCTAATGAATTTCATATACTCATTTGTTCTTTCACAGCATTCAGAGAATTTATCTCTTTCTTCTGTTAAATTGATTTGTTATTTCGTAACGGTGGTAAATTGCGTTTTATAAAATCTTTTGACGATGAAGGTAAGCTGCGAAATAACTGCTGGCGACAGACGTGTTAATAGATTTTACATTTTGTCAGTAGAAAGTGTACAAAGCGTGGAATGCAATGAAATGAAAGCTTCATTATATAGCAAGTGCTATTGTGAGAATAAAAGAAGCACTTTTTACTCGACTCCGGTAGATTTGCCTGGGAGAGTATAAATTAGTATAAACATCCGCCGGCTGTTCATTGGAAGATCGCAGTCTTCGTGTGCAGGGGGTTCTAAAAATATGAGACATCTTCGGATAATCGATTCTGTATGTTAAGATATTAAAAGCAAGGTATTTATGTTATATTTATATAATTTTTATTCCATTAATTAATCGATACGTGAGCGATTCGTTTTGTTCTTTGTGAGTATCATTATTGTTATCCTCGCGTCTATATTTCGAGAGATGAAGAGAGATCAATAAAATATAATTAATGCAATTGGATGGCAGCCGCGATCCACCGTGAACGTCGAGTTGAGTTCAGTTTTTTTTCCGGCAAGAGTCGAACGTATATAAATCGTATTAGGACTGATTTTAGCAAGTTTTGCTAGGAACTTCCGGGACTTCTCTAGCTCTAGCTCTGCAGTATCATTAAGCAGAGTCATAAACAGAGTCATAAACAATCGCAGTCGACACGGGCGCATAGCGCAGCGAATCCTCCTCCACCGCTTTGATTTATTTCTGACAAGAGGAATTACCTTCTTCTCAAGGAGAATTACGCAAGACAAAGATGGCCGGGTTCTCTGGACATAAACCATATCCGTGACAAATTCTACACTCTCGTCATTTATTCAAGATGATCCGAGGTAAAGTGACTCATAAAGCGAGCTACGCGCGAAACACGTCTTCAGATTATAATATGCGCATTCGCTTTTGAATAGTTGGGGCACCACACGGATGTTTATAACTTACTCATTCTCCCGTTCACTATATTTTGACACTAATGCGTAATACTGTACGTTACTGACAAACTTGCAATATTGCAAACTGGCAATATTGTACGTTTTTGCTCTATAAATATTCTATCTCGTTACAACACAGTTTCCCTGTTTATAGGTAACTAATAATTACCGGCTTTAACTATCGAGACTGACATGCAGAAATGAAGTAATTAAAATTGTACAGTAGTGCATGGTTAAATTTACAAGAGTTAGCCCCATTGTTTCCCCAACACTCGGTGTCTCGAGTTCGACGAAGCTACCTCAGTAGACGAGGATAGAGATATTTAAAATTCAATTTTAAATAATTGTCGTCTCACCTTTATAATTGTAGCATCAATGGATGGTTCAGATTCTTCCGATTGAAATGAGTCCAAACACGAGGTAAATCGGACTAACTTTACTTGGCAACTGGTCGAGTCGTTACCCCTACTACCACGCTCCGACTCCAACGAGCGTGAGAGGGGAACACGAGCTCACCGAATAGGTTACTACAGTGTTTTATCGATATAAGTCCCCAGCACGGGTCTGCCGAGGGACATTTATGCGCCAGGGATAGTATTCTTTGACTTTTGCCGAACGTAGATAAGGACAGCCGAGCT